>NW_018921310.1:80521-107580 GCF_002207925.1 Prunus avium
TTTTTTTTTTTTTTTCATTCGTTTGGGGTTTGGTTCAACTATTGTCTCTCTCTATCTTGCAGCAAAATTTGGAGAGGTTTATCTTGCGGTCTTGTATGTTGGTTCTTTTGTTCTATTCTTGAGCTTTGAGTCTCTAAATCCTTGGATTACTTTCTATTCGAATTTCTTTTTCGTCTTACATGTGTGGATTTCTTAATGTCTTTTACATGACAAAAGATAAACCGAAAGCCAATTACAACCATGAGAAGTTCAAGTTCATTCTCAAACAGTTTAGCATCTAACTGCAGCAAAAAGTATCCATAGCTTCTTAGCACAATTAATAATTAAGATTTTCAAACAATCTCCAGAATATTTAGCGAAAATTGCATGAAGTGTTGGAGTGGAAAAATTTGGAACAGATCCTTGCGTGTTTGGAGATCAACTCAAAACTTTGTTTCCAGACAATGGAAAAAAAAAATTAAATCAGAAAAAATTTCAAACTCAAAACGTGAGAATAAATGAGATTGGAGGAGATGGAGAGATTTTAGCCTACATTTATGTTACCTGGAAAAGTGGTGAGTTTAATATTTTATTTTATTTGTTATGTTATCGAAATAAAATAAATAAATAATAAAATCACATTTAATCTTTGCCCTTGAAAGTACTTGCATTCGAATGCTATAACGCAGTGCAGCAGCAAACGGACTTCGTTTAAGCTTTTCATCGAACACTTAGAGTGCACCTCCCAGGTTGAGTTAAGGTGCAATATGTAGCACCTATAATGACTTTTCCGGTGAGGGTAGTTGCAGCTGCACCTCCTTGCGCCTTAATAGGTCAGTCACTGGCTGCTAGACAATGGGGTAAAAAGGTGGAAATGGTCGTTGGATAATTCGGTTGGTTTGTTTTTAAATTCTATTACACATGTGACTTGACTTAATGTTAATGTTAACGGAGTTAGACGTAGGTGGTAAATTGCAACACGTTATAAAGTTAAGGTGGTTAATAGTATAAATTAAAAGTTCATGTGGTAACTGTGCATGGTGCCTAAAAATTCATGTGGTATTTATATAAATTTTCCTTATATATATTATTTTCATCAATGTACATGAACGAAATTTTGACTCAATAGACTATAAAATTTCATTAAGTGATTAGTTTATAACCGGCACAAGTATTGGTTTGTGGACTTTATAACTTGCATAAATTGAAGAAAAAAAAATCATATATATAATAACATTTCATTTCATTTTGACTTGGCACAAATACTCTTATTATTTTTGACAGGACCCGACCCAAATTCCACTTTGGAATCCGAGCTGAACCCTGTGCGTGTCCGACACCTGGCAAGTGCCGAGCACAAATGACCAAATTGCCCTTCTAGTCAAATTTCAAAAACAACTAGGGTTTGACTTTTGCTGAAAAACTCAACAGAGTCTCCCTGAAACGGACCAAACCCAAGATTACACCTGTCAAACATGCATATAAAAATATACACCAACTGCCAGCATACAAAAATTTACATACTAACAGTTAGACAAGTGTTTTAGGGCAATATCAGAGCTCTACACAGATTAGATTTCAGGTATAAAATAATTAAATAAAACCCTACTTTGTCAAGGAAGGTGGCGGAAGACAGACTCGGCCCAGTGGTGGCTCACTTTGCACGCTTACTGCCTGGGGGCGTAAAACATTAAAAAGGGTGAGTGGATCAAAAACAAGGTTTTAAAACATAGTATAAGAACATACTAACCCCACTGTAAAAACTGTTATAAAAACTAAATCATTTCTTATATAAATACTCGTACTGGAATTACTGCATTCATATATATATATATATAATCAATCACATACTTGATCAAGCATTAAATCATTGAAAGTATTGAAATCAACTTTTAATCTACCACCAGGTGTACCCATCTATAATTATGTCAATTCCTTTAGTTTCCGTCAATTCCTTATAATCCGTCAATTCCATATAATCCGTCAATTCCATCCTTGTGCCACCGGAGTGACACGTCCTAGCAGACCTCGGGAAACACAAGGTCCCCCAAGCCGCAATCCTAGCAGAATTCAGGGGACACTTAGTCGGCCTGATCCGCAATCCTAGCACCACACGGTTCGAGCGTCCCCGAGACTCGTGGGGCTGTGTCAAGCATGCTGACCTACCCGAAGGCAACTGGATGTCCGTCGACATCAATAATACCGAAGGCAACATAATTTATTCCGAAGGCAACCTTATTTTCGAGGCAACATTTGTTATACTGAAGGTAACCTTGGGTACCTATGGTGGCTTAAAATAAATGTATATATATATATAATTCTGAAAAAGATTAAAGTTTATAAAACTACTTATAAAACTATTCCTTAAATCCTGTTGCCATTTAATCTGATAATACCTCAATTCTGACTTTCCAAATCCCTTTTTAAATGTTCCACTAGGCAGCATGTAAATAAACATAAATATTTAAATCTATCAAGTCATGCTAGGAAAGCCGTATTCAGTAAAACTTATTCAAGATCAAATAATGAAATTAAAATGCATAAAACGTTTATAAAACAAACAGTCCACTCACAGATACTCTGAGCTAGCTGGACCATTTGAAGGTCCCTCCTGCGGGTCACCTGGTGCCCGGGTGCCTATTTCGTCCAATTTGGTGGCCGGAGGAGGAAGAACGAGTGGTGAGAAGTTTGAGCAAAAACCAGCCCGTTTTTCTGCAGTTTTCCGGTGAAACTTGCGGCGGCTAACGGCTGGGCTGGGTTGCGGAGGTGGCGGCGATGCTTCCTTGGCCAGTTTGGTGGTTGGAGGTGGTGAGTGGCTGGGTGTTAGTGGCGGTTTGGGGTGTTGGCTGGAGCAAAAGAAAAACAGGGCCGGGGGGGGATCTATACTTCGATAGATTCGTGCACTTGCGGGTATTTTTAATTGGTTGTTTGCACATTAATTTGTGTCCTCTTAGGAATGCAACAGGGGGGAGGCGAAGTTTCGCGAAGAAAAAGAAGAGGAAGTGAGGAGAGACATAATCAGATTTTTAAATCTGATTTTTGAAATTTACAATTTTGCACTTCTTGTGTAATTTGCTCGTAACTTCTTCGTTACAAGTATGATTCGAGTCCACTACGTGTCTACGGACTCGTTTTGTTGCGCTCTATGCAACGGTATAATCGGATTTCCCAAATTCTTTTTCGGTCAAAAGGTCAACTTAAAACCAAATAAAATAATCCAAGGGGTAAATGAGTCTTCTCCTCTATTAAATTAATAGTTAAATATTAATTAAGGTTTGGGTTGTTACAATTTTCATCTAAATTTATGGTAAATTAAATCCATTTCATAGATTACCTTCACTCTCATCTATCTTATTTTAGTCCAAATTTCTCATCCCAACCTCTTTATTTGATTTATCAAGCCTCCAACTCTCATGGATTCTCTAATCTCCATCGTATTATTTAGCATTTCCCTAATACTTTTATTGATTTTGGGGCTATGGCTTCGTTAGGGGGGTATTTCATCATCGACAAAAGACGTCTTATGGTCTTTAGAGCACTCCAACCCATTTGCCATGGCAAAAGGCAAGGGAAAGGCAAGGGCTGTTACTATTCATATGAATAGTGGCAGCTCTTACAAAAGGCTTGTGGTGTTTCCACTCATTGCCATAGCAGCGTAAGGGTAACCACTATTCACGTGAGATAAGAAGAGATGAATTTGTATAAAGTTTTGGTGTCGGAAGTGAAGAATATGACTAAGTATTTATTTATAAAAAAATTCTGAAAATTATAGTATTTTTTTAGATTTTTTAAAGATTTTTTTTTCGTTGTTGACGTCAGCAAACCTAGGCAACAACCCATGCTATTCTTGCATTTGGGCTTGCCCAGGCTTATGGAGCCCACCAACTGCCCTAGCTACAATTGCCCGCTGGAAACTACTTCTTAGGCCTAGACCCCCCTTGCCCGGGCTAGGGGGGATCCGTTAGAACTGCTCTTACATTCCTAATGGGACAATACTTGCCAAGTATTTAGACTCAGCGAAAGACATGGCATTGATAAATTATGTGCCCGTTTGGCATTGCTTATTTGGAGTTATAAGTGATTTTAAAAAAATTTTGCTAAGCACAACTCGTTTGGTAAACTATGAGAAAATCACTTATTGTTAAAAATTGATGTGAGAGAAAGCTATAAGTAAAAGCAGTTAATGAGATGTTTTCATTCTCTGATTATGCAGGAATCAGTTTTGAAGAGGCGCTGGGTTTAATGATTATGCAGCAATCATTTTCTGATTATGCGTGAATTAATACCAACAACACTTTTAACAAAAAGTTTACCAAACGCCAAACTGCTTTATCTCACAGCTGATTTATCTTACAGCAAATTTGACAGTGATGATTTCCAAACATGTTTTAGGGCTCGTTTGGGACTGCTTCTCTAGGAGGCACTTTTACTTATAAGCGCTTCTACCAAAAGTGCTTTTATTATAAAGATGTTGAAATTTTTATAAGAAATCGAAGTGTTTCTTGGAAAAGCACTTGGGAGTGCTTCCTGAAGAAGCACATGGCAGGTGCTTCTCCAGAAAGCGCTTCTATGGCCCAAAAGCGCTTCTAAACTTTTCTGCCAAACGCTGTCAGAAGCGCTTTTGGTTGTCAGAAAGCGGTTTTAATTGTTCCAGAAGCACTCCCAAACGGGCCCTTAGTCTAATGCGAATGACATTATTGCTTGCTTGGCTAACGGTGGATTGTCAACTCCCCAACAAGCAAAGAGTATGATGGATACTAAATTTCGAATATGCAAAATTATAAGTTACGATGACGAAAAATACAATTATAAATTTTCGGATGTTTGAAATAAGAAGATTATCGAGAGCAAAGAAGTCATCTTCAAAGAGGTAATATATAGTTTAGGACAAACTACATAAAACCCCATAAATTATAGGGTCATTTTCAGGTTCATATCTAATTTTAGAGACATTTACGAGTACATACTCAAACTCTCGGAAAACCATACAATTTACCTCATCTGTTAGCCAAATTGTTTGTTAATTTGTTAAATGTTGATGTGGCATTTGTGGGACCGATTTTTTAATTGACGTGGACTCCACATAAGGAATTAAAAAAATAATAATAATAAAAACACTAAAATTAAAGAAAGAGTAATGCTATTTGGACAAACAACATTGACCACTTTAGCTGACCACCTTATGTGACAATTGATGTATCATGCAAAGTCAATTAATGAATGTCGCCATGTCAATTAAAAAAATAAATTAAAAAACCCTAGCATTCCTAGTAAGTGGTCTCATGACAATATTCATTAATTGACATGGCATGACACATCAGTTGCCACATAAGGTAGTTAGCTAAGGTGGTCAATGTTGTGTGTCTAAATAGCATTACTCTTAAAGAAAAAACAATTGACGTGGAACCCACTCTCTTTGTCTCTCTCTCTTTCCTCGTCTTTTTCTCTCTTTTCTCGTCATTAAAATTAAAAGGCCCAGAGAAAAGAAAGAAAGAAAGCAAGAGAATCTCTTAGAGAGAAAATGATTTTAGAATGTAGACAGAGAGACGCAGGGAAAGGCTGAGATTCTTCACTTCCAAAGCAATGAAATTGATTTCATTTCTCAACACCCAAAAAAAGTACTGATCACACAATCAAAACTCAAAAATAAATAAATATATGCAGCATATATATATATATATATATATATCCGCATAAGAGAATTTCTGTATATATATACATATAGACGGCATAGGCAGGGAGGGATGGAATCTGGGGAGGCGGAGGAGGACCATAAAAGTAATGGTGGAGGAAAGCTCAATGAATCCACAAAGAGAAAGAAAAAAAAAAGGTCGTTCGTCCGGTGTGTGTACGCATCGTCATGGATTGGATTTGGAGTTGGAGATGGAGGAATGCTCTCCTCTCTCTCTCTCTCTCTCTCTCTCTCTCTCTTCTCTTTTCTTCTTTCTTTCTAGTTTTGAATTTTGGAACGAATTTGTGTTTTCTATTATACCCAATAAAAACAAACCCAGATCGTGCGTACCGGGGATCTAGGTTGTGGTGTGCCGGAGGGTGGCTCGGGGAAGGGGAGAAAGAGAGATAGGGCGGCTGGAGTTCCAAGAAGACAGGGGGAGGGTTGGTTTGGTTTTACTGGATCAGAGCTCTTTGGGGTGGGGGGGGGGGAATTGTAGGATTTTCGAGAGTTTGAATATGTACTCGTAAATGTCTCTAAAATTGAGTATAAACTTGAAAATGACCCTATAGTTTAAGGGGTTTTATTAAACAATTGGTTGGTTGTAGTTTGAGAAATACTTGGACCGATATATCCTAATTACTCCCTCCTTAGGCAAAATAGGCAATACATTTAGTCAAAATAATTGCCTAAACTATTGTGTTCTTATCGGTCTCAATTTTTCCTTCTAACTTTATAGTCGCGGAATTTGGGCACCAAATAACTTGACAGTATATGCGCCGTGGAAGGTGCCTCGGAATTACGAGTATTCTTTTATAGAAAAAAGAAAAACAACAAAAAGGAACAATTTTGGATAAATAAAAAAGATTAAAATAATGGAAAAGAACATTATCTATCTCACTCCCTTTTTCTCTGTGTGTGTGTCTCTCTCTCTCCACCCCAATATTACGTGGCACAGCATCTTAACCCATGAACAACTTCCCACCACTCCACCACCACCGTTTCACATCCCTGAAACGGAAACAACCAAACTCATCAGCTCTCTCACTCAGCGTCGGTCCGTCCCAAGGAATTTAATTCCCTTCTTTCTTCTTCACTTCCCAATGTAGTGGGCGAATAATAATCCCAACTTCCATATGTTCCTTGCTCCAACAATTCCACTGCAATTTCCTAATCCCATCGCCATTGGCATCTCCCCTAATATTCCTGAATCCGATTCTCTCTCACTCCATCCTCATCGTCTCCCCAAATGCCTATTTAAATCAATCATGCGAATCCCCAAGAAACCCGCTTCCTTCTGCCTCGCTTTGTTTTCACCTGACCTCTCCACTTCCCCTTCCTCTCTATCTCCCCCCTTTCGCTTCACTTCCGCCATTCTCAGGAAATCAGATCGCTCCCGCTCTCCCGGAAAAAGAAAAGGCATTCATACCGTAGGTTCGTGTTTGCTCATGTCCTCTTTTTCCTTTTTCTTTCTCGTTTCGTTTTGAGCTGAACCAGTTGTGTAACTGATAAGTGTGGATTTGAGGTGTGGTTAAGCTCGTGGTTGATTGTTGTTTTTTGCTTCTTAGTTGTCGACGTGAATTTTTTTTGGGAGTTAGTAGTAGGTAGATAGGGTTCTAAGTGCTGGGTTGTGTTGTATGGGGGGTATGTACTGAGAGCACAGAGCTTTTCTTTAATTGAGAAATTGGATTTTTAGGTGTCTCTTGGAGCGTAGCTTGGAGGATTCTTAGAGTTGGAACTTAGCCTGGTGCACTGTACTGCTCTTTTGTTTGGCACTTCAGGTAAGATGTCTGGGTTCTTTGAATATAGGAAATAGGGTCTATTCTTTTTCTTCTTTATCTTCATTTTCTGTAAGAAATAAAACGACTTTTAGTTTGGGAAGTTTTCAAAAAAGGTCAAGTAAAGAACGAGGGATAATGGGGACTTACCTTTACTTTGATTCTTGAACACACAACAGCTTTGTGAAATATCGCAACTGCCCCTTTCATTCACAGTGTTTGCATGTCTATGATGTTTTATGTATGACGCTTTCTAAATAAGTACAGTATTTAGTCATAATCTATAATATATTAGTACCTCATTTAGTTAAATGCAAATATGATCATTCTCAGTCACCATTAGAAGCTCTAAATTTTGCTGTACTGCTAAACTCTGTCAGGAGGTAGTCAATTGCATGCCAGCTATTCAATGGAAAAAGGCTACGAGACTGCTGTAGGAGGTGACAACTCTTCACCTTTTTCACATATGGGTTCAACTGATGGTGGTCAACAGCCATGTGTATGGTCATCTCCCCAAGGAGGATGTAAAATTGACATAAGAAAGCAGATCTTCTGCAACAGATCGTTGAATATGAAGAATATTCTTGCAGTAGGGTTTGATATGGATTACACATTGGCACAATACAAGCCAGAAACCTTTGAGTCTCTTGCATATGATGGAACTGTCCGGAAATTGGTGTATGATTTAGGATACCCACGTGAGGTTTGTCTGTTTTATCATATGTTCCTTCCGTTTCAGGAAGAAATTGATGTTGCTGACATTTAACATATTCAATCATTTTGGTTTCATATTTCAAATAACCTAGTATGCTTTCTTTGTTATGCGCAATTTTTTTAAACACTTAGCAAACTTTTTTTACTACCTTGTAGAATGAGCAATACCTAGTATGCTGATTAATAATAATTACCTGATATAGTTGCTGGATTGGTCCTTTGATTGGACATATATGGTCAGAGGCTTGGTTCTGGATAAGAAGAGAGGAAACATCTTGAAGGTGATCCGGTTGATTTAATTTTTTTTGTTTGCAGATTATGTGTTTTGATGTTTGTTTTTTGTCAGTCTAAGTTAGGTTGGATTTCTGTTCTTTCTTGCTTACATGAATCTATGCATGAAATACTTGTAATTATGGTTGTGCAGATGGATCGGCATAAGTATGTGAAAGTTGCCTACCATGGATTCAAAGAGTTGTCCAAGGAAGATAAAGTTGGCACCTATGGAAATACATTAATACGGGATTCCTTTGATGAGCCTGATTATGCTCTCATTGATACCCTCTTTTCTCTAGCTGAAGCTTACCTATTTGCTCAATTGGTAGACTTTAAAGACAAAAATCTGGAAAAAATTGCAAAGGGTGCCGAGTAAGAATACGACTTGCTATATGGATGATAAACTTCTGCTATATCAATATTTATTCTGTTCTTTTCCTTTTCAGTTACTCTGTTATGTATAAGGATGTTCGAGCTGCAGTTGATTTGTGCCACCGTGATGGAACTTTAAAGCAAATGGTAGCAAAAGACCCTAAAAGGTAAGGATAAACATTGTATATTAGTTTCACATAATACAAATCTATCCATAGTTGAAAGTAAAACAATCTTCCCTGGTCTGCATGCTTATTGATACAAGGTATATTAATGAAGATACAACCATAGTTCCCATGCTCAAAATGCTGAGAGATTCTGGCCGTGCTACATTCTTGGTGACAAACAGGTATTTTTGCTTCTTTTAAGTTTCAATTTTGTGCGCTATTTTTAAAAGAAAAAGTTTCAATTTTGTTTAATTTAATTTGGAAATATTTTGTATGTTATTGCGGATAATTGGTAATCACACTTATTTATTTTTTCAAAATTACTTCTTACAGTTTATGGGACTACACAAACATAGTAATGAATTTCCTCTGTGGGTCACGCGCATTGGATGGTAGTAGAAAATGCAATTTCGACTGGCTTCAATACTTTGATGTTGTCATCACTGGCAGGTCATGTTTTTTCCTTTTCCTCAAATCTTACTTTGTTATTGTTCTTTAGCACTATATTACCATTCAATTTATTAAGTCTTCAATTGAAGAATGCTATTGTAGATTTCAGTTGCCATACCCTTTGACATACTATAGCTTTTTTTATTTATGTTGTTTATTGTTGTGTTCATAATTATTTAAATCATGGTCCTCCACTTCGTCCCATCCTAGGCCATTTCAATTTTCACTTCCACACTGATATAAGTTACTATATAGAGTTTAGCATCTATATCATAGTTACTGTCATTATACTAACCATTGAAAGCTGTTGCCTATACAGTGCAAAGCCAAGCTTCTTCCATGAAGGTAATCGTGCTAATCTGTTTGAGGTTGAACATGAGTCCGGGATGCTACTTAATACTGATAATGGTTCTCCTATGGCTCAGGTTGGTATGCTAGTTTTGTTAGTTCATGACTAGCACATTATGTATTCCCTTGTTTTATCTAGTTTTAATAATTAATTTATATTTTTATAAAAAGGTTGGAAGTTCTTCACCTAGATTATCATTGAAGGGAGATAAGGCTTGTAGAGTTTTTCAGGTACTCTTCTAAATATATCTAGTGCATCATAGAACCATATTAAGAGCTTTATCTGAATTGCTTTAAATGAATTCACTACCATCTTTGTCTTCTATATACAAGTATTCCATTTTATTTTATTTTTTGCTAATTAATTACTTTGCTACTTTAGTTTTTTTTAAATCTGAGTAATGATGCCATTGGCCTTGTTTCAGGGAGGCAGTGTTGGCCATCTTCATAAACTGCTTTCAATTGAGTCAAGTTCACAGGTGAACTATTCTCTCCTGAAGCTGTGGTGAATTTCATTCTAGATAGTTGGTTGACATTTTCTTTTGCTTTGATTATTGAGATCAATGCTGTGTCGTCCCATTTTGAAGTTGGATGCTGGGGTCTAATACCTTGCACATTTTTAGTAGGTTCTCTATGTTGGTGATCATATATATGGAGATATTTTGCGCAGCAAAAAGGTTCTTGGTATTAAATCTTCTAATTTCCCTTCTTTTTGATATTCAGTTGTCTTATGTGTCAACTTTTTTGACAATGTATATTTTCTCTTTCTTTTATTTTCTTTCTCCTAATCTGATTGTCTTTGTCCTCTTTTTTTGTCTTTATGAGCAGGGTGGAGAACAATGCTTGTTGTTCCAGAGCTAGAGAGGGAGGTTGAACTCCTATGGGAATTGAGAGATACACGCAAGGTCTTTTTTAAACTTCTTGTTAAACTGCTTTAATTATGGGAGGTTTCATAAGCAACAAGCGTTAGTAGAATGTAACTTGCATGCAATGGTTTCATACAGCAACTTCGAAAGTTGAGGAATGAACGCGATCTCATTGAAGACAAAATACATCATTTAAAGTGGTCTCTGAAGTCAGTATCTATCTAGATGGCCATATTGCTTTTCTTTTTCCTTTTTTTCCTTTTTTTCCTTTTTGGGGAAATATTCACACAGAAGTGAGGTTGGTTTGTTCAGATTTGAAGATACCAGTGCCGATGAGAAGCAAAAACTATCTTCTGAATACAATGCTTTGGAGGTTAGGCTGTTAACCTGTGAAGCTAAATTTATTTCAGCCACTTAAATATGTGCTTAACTGTTGTGGCTCTTGTATTAATTATTCCTTAATGGTTTAATTTTATAGTCTGAAAGAGATGGAGTTCGGATCACTCATCAAGATGCACAACGAGAATGTCACAAAATGGTAGTGATTCTCTTGTACAACACGAACCATGCTTCCTAGTTCCTGGGCTTTAGTCCAGTGTCATGTAAATTCTGTTGAATTTGGTATCAAGAATTTTGAATTTTTAGTTTGCTTGCCTATAACTGCAGTTTCACAAGATTTGGGGACAACTCATGAAGACTGGTTATCAGAACTCTCGCTTTGCTCATCAGGTGAGGTGTAACCTTGCCTTTGCATTATGCGAAATGAAAAACGTTGAACATTGACTTTTTAAAAATCGATAAATTCCTTTTAACTTTCATCCCTTCTCATCAATTGGATTTCATTTTTGGAATATTGCTCTCAATCTTGGCTTTTCGTAATGCAGGTCGAGAGATTTGCCTGCCTTTATACTAGCCAAGTTTCCAACTTGAGCCTCTACTCCCCAGACAAATACTACAGACCCAGTGAAGATTACATGCCCCATGAATTCGATATTATTCCCTTGTGAAACATTTTGAGAAGAAGAAGAAGAGGCAAGCATTTTAGGGAGGAGCATAGTTAGTTGTTTGGCTTTGGGAAGCATCAAAACAGAGCTTGTACAAAGCTTATTTCCCCCCATAAATGATTTGCTTCAATAGAATAACTGTAAATCAAGTGCTTAAGCAATGTACTTTCATTGCCCCTAAAGTGGTACAAACTATTTTCGACTATTAAGGTGGTGATTGCTATGGATGCCTAGTTTCTTGCGTGTTACAACTAATGGTGTGTTTACTAATCAGGAATTAAATTCCGCATATGGAGGTTTTCTGCGTTTATTTCACATCAAGGAATTGAAAAGTAAGTGGGGCCACACAAAATTAGGAATTGAATTCCTGATTTGGAAGGAATTCAATTCCTGAGTGGGAGGTGGTATTCTAATTCTTGAATAATGAACTCATTAGGAATTCATCTCTTTTACCCATTATATCCTCACACAATATTCAAAATTTCAAATGTGTCATCTACTTTAACCCATCAACGAGGACATTTGAGTAATTAGCATCACTCATATCTCAATTCCATATAATTAAGTAAACAACTTCAATAGGAATATGGAATCTAACTCCCCTCTATCCATATGGTTTTTTTTTTTTTTTGTTCGAAACACACTTTCATAGAAAGGGAAAAGAGAGCACAAAACAACAGCCACACAAACAGCCCAGACTAAAAAAACAGCAAGACAGCCACAACACAACAGGAGCAAAACTACAAACTCCCGAGCAACTCTTCAGAGCTCCTCCAGCCATGCACCAAAACCGGGCAAAAGGCCCCTCGGGCTAGCCCATTGCAGCTCCAGCGGAAGAAATGAAGCCTGGGCAAGTGGTGGGTCCTACGTACCTGGGCAAGCCCACGGGCAGATCTTGCCTGGGCTGAAGCCCGAAGGCGCTGACGTCACGCGTGACGTCACGCTGACGTCAGCCCTCACCAATTCAAATTTTTTTTTTACCGTTGGCGCGTGAATTTCACGCGCCAACAGTAAAAAAATTTCACTTCCGCTCGCTGACGTCAGCGCCTGCAGGTCCCAACGGGCAGAAGCCACGTGGCGATTCCCCAGCTCTCCGATCATTTTTTTTGCAGAAATCCGACGATCCTCATTTTTTCCGCCAAAAAAATTGCAAAAAAAATCGAAAAAAATTCAAATTTTTTTAAAAAAAAATACCAAAAAATTATGTATTTTTTCCCTATAAATACCTATCAATTTAACTTACCTTCCACACCAAATCTTCATACCAACTCTTCTCCTTGCAATATTTTTTCCATTCCACTCACATTTTTCTACAAGTTTCCATTTGTATCAAAAAAACAAATGGCCTCTTCTGTCGAAGCCCGAGGCTCTTGGAGTACTGTTGAAGATGTTGTGTTGTGTGAGTGTTGGGTGAAAGTTAGTCATTGCCCTATATCCGGCAATGAGATGAAGTTTTCTCAAATGTGGAAAAAAATTCATGAAGAATTTGTTGAAAGATTCGGTTCGGGGCGCACGGAAATGGCCTTAGCCTCCAGGTGGAAAATTTTGAATAAAGAGTTAGGCAAATGGAGGGATGCCTTGGCAAAAGCTAGGGAGAACCATAGAAGCGGTCAAAATCTTACCGATGAGGTAAAATATTTATAATTCTCGTTTTATTTAATTTAATGTATCAATTTTTTTTCTTGCATATTATAATTTTTTTTTCTTGCATTTCTAATTTATTTATATTTTGTTGCATAATAATTTTTTTGCTTGCATTTGTAAATGCTTTATATTTTCTTACATATTTATTGTTTTGTTGTATAATCATTTTATTTATTGCATTTATAAAATGTTTATAATTTGTTGCATAATCAATTATTTTCTTGCATTTCCAAATTATTTATATTTTCTTCTATATTCATTTTTTTTTGTTGCATTTGCAACTATTTATTTTTAATAGATCGTACAAGCACAAATGTGGTTCGGAGCGACGGGGCAAGGCAAAAAAACTTTCCATAGTCACGAATGTTGGGATAGAGAGATGAAAATCATGTCCATGGATACCACCCATATGTCTCCTGACACAAAGTCATACTGGAAAATAAAACGAAGGGATGTGATGAGAAGAAAACTTTTCCAAGACGACGGACCTAGCAATACGGATTGGTTAAATGATGAAAACCATTAGGTTGTATTGAAACACCTTTGCCATATGTTGTATTGTTGTATTGTTGTATTGTTGGATTATCCTTTAATTTGTTGTATTGTTGTATTATCCTTTAATTTGTTGTATTGTTGTATTATCCTTTAATTTGTTGTATTGTTGTATTATCCTTTAATTTGTTGTATTGTTGTATTATCCTTTAATTTGTTGTATTGTTGTATTATCCTTTAATTTGTTGTATTGTTGTATTATATAGCCTCAATGGGTGGAACCAACTAAGGCAAGGCTGATACTATTCACATGAATAGTGACAGCCCTTGCCTTGCCTTAGCCTTGCCTTTGCCTTCATGGGTGGACTTGCTCTCAAGGGGCGAAGAGAAACCACCCAAACTAGAACAACCCAGAGAAAACACAGCAAAAAAATTTCAATAGGAATTTTGAATCTAATTCTCCTCAATTCAATTTCTCCTCAATTCAATTCATTCTTAATTCAATTACGAATTAGTAAACATGCCAATGTCAATTTCACTTAGAATATTTTATATTATTTCCAGACGATGTATCGTTGATTAACGATTAATGAATTTTTTTTCCCTTCAAATTTTGACGACTGAAATTTGAATTCTGGTCAGGAAAATTGTCCCAAGAAGAATTTCCCAAGATCTTTTATCAAATTTTATACTCCATTCTTGGGATATTTTTTTAAAAACATCTATCACAGAGACTTTGCGGCTTGTTTTCTACAATTAACAAGCTCTAATATGAATAAGAATCTGTCTCAACTTAATGGATCAACTTGATTTTCCATTTACATTTCCGCCAGATGAACATCAAACCAGATGCCTCATAAACCCAGTTGCCAAGCAATGAAACTGGTGGTTCAGCACTCTTTCAATGTTCTTCTTGCCTCTCGAGATCTTGCATTTCAATCGGCTCAGGGAAAATTTCATTTGATAACCTTTTACGGGAAGCGGAAGACTCATTTCCACCTAGTAGCCCCGGCTGTTTTAAGCTACTGATGCTCTCCCTGTTTGCATGGCCAGGAACAGTGGCACTCTCCGATGAGCTGTGCCGCCAGCTACCGAAGAAAGCAGCGCTCCAGGATCTTCTAGATGAAGTTGTCCGCAGCCTTGCAGAGCTCGAACTATCTTCCCTCACCACTTTTAGAGGGTTTTCCAATGCTTTAAGGATATATCTCATCAGGGGACGCTTGGAAGGCTTGGGGTTAAGGCAGGACCTGGCCACGATTGCCATGGCCCATACCTCTTCCAGTAGATCATCATCTACTATCAGAGATGGGTCAAGAATCTTATTAACCAGTTCCTTGTCATATATGCTGATGTAACGCACTGTGTGATCCAGCCACTCTCTTGTTGAGGCATCATCTGATTTGCTGATGCCAAGTTTACCCGTCACAAGCTCAAGCAAAACCTTCCCGAAACAGTAGACATCGTAAGCGCAAGCCACCGATGATGAGGCTGTCCACAAACAAAGAAACGAAACAAGTTAATCTACTGAAAGAGAAGAATCTAACCTTACTTCAGATGGGCAGGGGGGAAGAAGATAAAAGGAATGAAAACTTGCAGAAAAAAGTTTCGAGTAGATACCAGAAGGGGTTTGTTCAGAAGTTCTGCACAAGACAGACAAGACAGAAAGGAATGAGAAACAAAACAGATAAAAATATCCCTGACTGAACTATAATTTGATGAAAAATGCCAAAGATCATATGAATGCAGGGCAACTCATAAGTGAATGAGCACTTACTGTTGTTTCCGCAACAACCTCGTGATCACATTTTGGTTAGCATCCCCTTGAACACGGACCTCACTCAAGCTTCCAAGTCGGACCTCAAATTTATCATCGAGAAGTATACTGCTTGCTTGAACATCCCTTCAACCATCAAAAATAACTTTTTAATTACTTATTCAACTAAATAAACTAAACTGAAATTTGTAAATACAGAAAAATTAAATATGGAGTACAAGCTATAGTAAGTATGGGAACTAAAGTCTTGAATGAGGGGTACCAAGGGGGCATAGCATGGCTTACAATCAACCACAAGGCATAATTTGCCTTCAGTTTCAGCAAAAGTTGTAGTTGTAATCATAAACCAGAATCACAAAATCTTTATTTAGCTATTAACAACTTGAGGTGAAATGTTTTTATTGGCTATAAGGACTCCAAATCACTATGATTAAGGACTACAAGATGTCAGATCAAAGGGAAATCAGCAACGGTTGACATAGAATGAACAGAGAACAAGAATAGCTGAAAGCAAGTTCAGAAATACCTGTGAACAAGGGGTGGGCTACACTCATGATGTAGGTAAGCTAGGACTTCAGCTGCTCCAATTGCAATTTTTAATCTTGTAATCCAATCCAGGGACTTTAAATTGCCATCTTCTGAATTGGTAACTCTGTGCAAGGAACTAGCCAAGTCTCGATTTGGCATGTATTTGTAAACCAGAAACTTCTCGCTCTCGTGCTCCAAGCAGTACCCCAAAAGTGGCACCAATCTTGTATGTGAAACCTTGTTGAATAAATCCATTTCTAGCACATAGGATTCTTTATTGACGCAATGCAAATCTACCCTTTTGATTACTACAGGTGTTCCACTCACCAAGGACCCCAGGTATATGTCTCCAGAGTGTCCATGCTCTATAAGATTTGCTTCACTAAAATCTCTAGTGAATTGGAGAATCTGCTCATATGTAAATGAATCTCCTCGGCCAAATACATAGACGAGATCTTTGGGGATTGAAGGGCCATCTCCATCTGGAACAGGCCCGACATTTGCACTTCCTCGTTGATTTGTGCTTTTATTGCACATTTTCAGGAGCACTACCAGAACAAGTACCAAAATCCCAATGAAGCCAAGTCCGCCAAATATCCCAACCAGTATAAATATTAATCGCTTCCTGCTCTTCGAGTCAGGTTGAAGGAAAGGTGGCTGAGTTGGTTCTAGGGCCCCAAAATCATCGAACATTAATCTCTTCCGTTCATAAAACTGCCTACAATCCTGCAAACTCCTTTGATTTGGTAACATCTGAAGGCAATTTCTAGCAAGAGTACCATTGCTTTGACTATCTTCTAGCACCTTGCCTTGCAAAAAGTTAGCAGACAAATCGATTGAACCAAATTTCCCAAGAGGAAGAGTCAGGTTTCCATATAAGAGATTATAAGAGAGGTTGAACACAGCACCACTAACACTAGCATTTGGGCCCAGGCTCGGCAGAGTTCCTGTAAAATCGTTGCTGGAGACATCTAGAAAGCGCAAACTGGGAAGTGACCACAATGCACCAGGAAGAGCACCATCAAACTTATTCCGACTAAGAACTAGAACTTGTAGCTGAACAAGAGTTGAAAACAAACCCTCTGACAGTGGACCCTCTAGATCATTATTTCCAATCTCCATCTTCCTCAAACTCCTCAATCCCCTCAATTCCACAGGAAATGACCCAGACAACGAATTCTTGCTAAGATCAAGCTCAAGCAACTGGGAAAGGTTACCAAACTGAACAGGAATGGAATCAGTGAGACTATTATTAGCTAGGTTCAAGAATTGAAGTCTGGTAAGGGTACCTAAACCTGGTGGAATTTGCCCAGATAAGAAATTTGAAGAAAGGTCAAGCCTTGTAAGATTTCTTAGAGAGGCAAAACCTGACGGTATTGAACCAGTAAGTGAATTACGCGAAAGATCAAGAATCACCAACTGTGCTATGTTTCCCAGTGCAGAAGGTATAATACCAGCAATATTATTTCCAGATAAATACAAAGTATTAAGCTTGCTCAAATTACCAAGCGACTGAGGTATAGGACCAGTGACCGAAGCAGACCTAAGATCAAGCATTTGGAGAGCACTTAGTCTTTGGCCAAACCATTCGGGTATAGTCCCGGGAAGCGCAAAGCCAGAGGCGTTGAAAGTAGCCAAGAGGGTGAAATTGGCCAATGAATCTACGGCGAAGCGGGGGTTGGTCCGGCCAAGTCTGGTTCGCCTTAAACCGGACACCGTGATCCCAATAACTTTGCCGTTCTTGCATGTAACTCCGGTCCAAGAGCAAGGGTCAGCCTTTATGGGCCAGTCTTTGCTTCTGAGACCCAACGACGACCGGAGGTCTAGTAACGCTGACCGTTGTACGCTGGAGCTTAAAGAACCTTGCTGGGCAAAACCGCTCTGAATCAAGAACAAGATTAGCGCTATTGCAAAGGCGCCAACTTGGGTTCTCACTCCCATTGCTGTTTCAGTTTGTGACAATACAGAGAACAGTTTCATGATGGTCAATGGAGATTCTTCTTGGTCATCTCTGGGATTGTTCTTTTCTTTACCAAAGAAAGAAAATTTAAGCAATACAAGAATTACCCAATGAACAAAATGGCAAATTTCTTTCTGTTTTGTGCTCTGTAGAACTGAACAAAAAATAAAAGGGAAAATTCTTACTCAGCTCCAGTCACGAGCTTTGAGTCTGCATTCTTGAAACGCCAGCGCCTAAACCCAACCCACGTTATAATAATAAAAATGGGAATATGATGACTAATAAGCTTTTGATTAGAGAAACTTAATAGGAGTTTCTAAAAGAGAGCGGCACGGGCAGTAGAGATTTTGAGAAGCAAAAAAGAAGGTAAAACATTTAATGACAGCAGTGAAGACTGTGCCCAACTAACCGCCGAGCCTGCACTGAGTCATTTTCAGACTCACCGGAGCCATTAATGAAGCCATGACTTTGGTTGCTATATCCAGTGGGATAGTTATGGCTATGGAGGTGTGGTTGAAATGGGTTTTGGAAAACGGCATCTGCCTTCACCAAGAAAACTATGAGGTTATTTTGGGCTTCTTCTCTTTTTCTTCTGTGATGGTTTTTGGTTGACTTGACAAATTATTGTTTTGGTCTTTGTGCTTCGATTGGGATTCTGTGTTTGGAGGGAGATCATCAACAGATCATTATCTCTGCATGACATGTTTATCACTTTTATCAGACAAATCAATTTTCAAAAGCTTGTCTGATGAGCTTTGATTTTTCTCTTCTTTGTTTTTTTGTTTCTCTTTTCTCTAGTGGAATTATTGATTGGCATGACAACGCCTACCATGGGGGACTCATCATTTTAATATTTTGGCACCGTTAGTAGCCTCATGTTACATAAGATTCCCATATAATATTATTGGCCAAGTTAAAAATTAATAATAATAATAGGAATGGTTCCTAGTATAAATTGTAATGCATCAAAATTATGATATGACATTATTTTTGTATTGGGTGAATCGTTTGATTTCATTTAAGAAACAAACACATTAATAAGTTTAAATTTCACTACCAACTAGCTCTTCGTGTAATAATACAAAGTCCCAAATTTTGAATCCCGAAATAAAATTAAGATTCATTGTAGTTAATTATTAGCTGATTGGAGAAAATAACACCTCCCGCCAAAACCTACTATTACTAAGAACATTATAGAGTATGCAAGAGAGTAACGAGGAGACCAAGACTTTTTTTAACACCTGAGTTTTCACTAACCCCTGATTTGATTGGTCCTCAACTTGATTTAGCAATTATGGATCAAAGTAGACTTGAATATTCTGTGATTATTTCTGCACAACGTATAAAATTAAAACTCGGCAACCATCCAGACGGAAAATACAAATTTGAGTTTGATAAAAGCAAAAGGAGATAAAATTGATTGGGCCATAAAAGGGGTGTAGAAAAGTTTGATGGCGGCCAACATTATTTTCTAGTCAAAACAAAATTGTCCAATCAAATCAAAATATGAAAGAAGAGGCAAATAATAAAGCGATGGGAGAGTGCTACGGTACAGGAACAACAATGACTCCACGGGAAAATAATTGTGGCCGACGTGGGACTTTCCAACTCGTAGTCTGACGTGGACCCCACATCATCCGCGTCAAGGCCACCTCTACCAATTGGGGCCTGGCAACTTTGAAGTCTCCCTGATCTAAATGCAATGACAAGCTAATTACCACATAATCATCCAAAAAAGGAAAAGAAGAAGGAAACTTCCAACTTTGTATTTTCTTTTCAATCAAATCAACACACGGTTTTGTTCCTGTGGGCTTTTTATTCGTTTGAATGTTTCAACGGGCTTTCGAATGTTTATGTGGGCTTTTTATTTGGGTATTTTCAGTTGGCCCAATTTGTCAACGATGCCAAAATTGCATGAATGGATTTAGGACAATTCTAAATCCTTATAAACCCAAGCTGGACTGATCAGTTGTTTAACAATCCTAAGACTAGTTTCAAGATTAATCCTTGCAGCTGGGAATACTATACGTCTTTCTGCTTATACAGCTCATGATGACAAAGATATCATCATATCACCTGCTGCTTCTTCTGATGTTTTCTATCTCATTATTTTTCAGCAACTGGACCAACCAACTGGAAATTCCCTTTTTAAATGCAACTGGACCAAACCAACTGGACCAACCAATTTTTATAAGTAAAATCTTATGATTAGGATCCAACTCATCAAGTTACCTTATTAAGTTATATATCTGATTTATTATAATTTTTTAATTCCCAAAATACCCCTATTTATATTTCAACGTGTAATGGGGTGGTGTTTTAACTTTTGGTTCCCCAATTTATTATGGCGATTCCCTCTAAAAATTTTGTCTGCAATTAATTATCCATTTTATTATTAAAATTTATTAATACAGTCAACAATGTGTTGGCCAAAAAAGGCAATTTTCATGGATAATAATCTACCTATTTTAGAACTTGGATTTCATTTATTGCACCTAGTTTTTTCATGGATAATAATCTACCTTTTTTTATTTATTATAAATTATTGTGTACCTATTTTTCTGTAATAATCTACCTATTATTTTTTTTATAAATTATTTTGTATCTGTATTTTCTATAGATTATTGTGTACCTATTTTTCTGTAAATTTTTTTGGTAAATAATATACCTATATTTTTATACGTATATATTTATATTTATATTTTTCATAGGTACATTATTGGATATGTAATTTACAATTTTTATTTTTGGTTTGCAATTTTAGGGGCGATATGTTAGAGGGAATGGCAACCAAAAGAAATGGGGTGATTGATATGCTATTAATAGAGAGTATTAATTACCAAAAGAAATGGAGTAGCCATAAAATATGAAGTCTAGTGGCAACGATGTAAAAACATAGGAATACTATAACCTCTTATATTCTAATGGTCATTTAAATTTGAAATTGGGTTTTACACATAAATTTATAGAGTGATGGGTATATGTCTAGGAAATAGAAAATATAGGGACCTATATTGGACAATTATCACCCTATCAAACTTTTCTATCCAAAGCTGAATCAGATCAGGTCAGGTCCCTGTTCTCTTCTCATAAAAGGTATATGTAGATTCATGGTTGCCTTCCCTGGCTCTGAACAATTCTATAAGCCGAAGACAAAAACAAAATCGATCACAAGTCGAATCCAAAAGAATCCATTCAAACACATTTGCCTCAGTCCTCATCAACACTTACATTGGCAAAGAAGTCTATTAGCTAGGCCAATTCCAACTTGTGAGGAGGGACCGCATGGATGGAGAGAGAATAAATTAAAAAGGGTCTCATGCAAAGCTGTTGATGGACAGAGAAGGGGTACCCATAAAGGCAACTTTACCATTGGAAACATGAGCACCAAATGATAAGGATTCCAGATCGCCATCGAACGGTCACATTGTGCGTGTGGACTGTGCAGGTAGGGGTATATTATGTCACTTCCTTTGCCAAAATTGTAGGAGCTTGATCAACAAGTGAGAACCTTAATTAGCAATTAGCACTGTTAAATTCTTTCTACCAGTGTTTGCATGTGCATGCACCGTCTAACTGGCAAATTACATTCATATACTAGTCTACATTGTGAATAAAAGGTGGTGGATTCGCCATTGCCATCATCTATGATCTGATCAAGAGAACCTATTCAGTATACAGCCCTTGGTCTTCGAAAGAATCCGTCGATCGAAACGCATCTTCCTTAAGTTATGATGGCCATGGAATGGAAGCCAAAAAAGTGACCAGGCTCTCCAACTTGCAACAAGGGCCACCAGGAAAGGAAAAACAGTACTGTCACAGCTTTTGAAATTGAAGGAAAGGCATATCTATAGAGATAAATTCTTATTGCACCGTGACGTGGATGATGATAAGGATTCCAAATATATAGCATCAGAAATATTTATATGTACCTCAACTCAAGGGATCAGTGCTGCTCAAAAAAGTTGCCTGAGCTGTTGTATTCAACAGG
This sequence comes from Prunus avium, assembly GCF_002207925.1. Next base: position 102,533 of record NW_018921310.1, read on the forward strand.
GCAGGGTCACCACAAAGGGCCTTTGCATATATCAGTGCATATCCAAAGCCAATGACTAGGAACCCCTTTCAGTGCTCCTTCCCTTATAGCAGTAAGAGACAGCAATTGAATCAAGAAGAGAAAAATACAAGTAAACATCATGAACTACTGAAAGTAAGATTAGTTGAGTTACAGATATGTAGTTTATCAAATTGTTTATTGGTATCCATCACATTTTCTAAAACGAGTCTCTTAAACCTAAAGACAGAATAAATATTTGCTTTCAAGACAGCTGCACTGTGTCAACCAACAGCAACAGACTGGCCACATATTGCAATCAGATTCTACGAAAATCAAGCCGAATAAAAGCGTTGCCAACTGTCTGTAAGACAATAGTACAAATTGGTAGCTAGTATTGGAATTTTTGCCTGAACTCAGTACAAGTTCTGCAGGGTAAAAGATAAAGAGGGCATGTTTACTTAGCAATGAAAAACTAGTCTCATTAATGTCTCACTCTATAAGCATGGTCTCAAATTATTCTCAATGGTATTCTTGTAGTGTGGGGCAGAACAGTTTGAATGTGATGTGCTTGGCCACGTTTAGAAATCATATCCTTTAATGTTGAATTGAAGCATATATATATATATATGATATATATAGATAATGCAAGCTGTAAACTACGGTCTATAGAGAAGTTAGGATCAATGGTTAAAAAATGCTTCGCTTATTTTGGGTGTGCAATCCATGTACTGAGTGAGAGGGTGGCATGAGGAGCCAGCTAGAAATGTTTTGGAAGGTTATTTGATAAGAAAGTGACGACTAAACAAGTGAGTGCAGGGTTGGGTTGAGATTGACCGCAAACGCAGAAAACGCTTGAAAAGATAGAAAGCAGAGTGATTTTTGTGTGTTGCGTACCCTCCTCATACAGTTCGACGGCTTTCGCATGGCATTCTTTTCGTGAATATATATCAATTATCCATCTGGGCCGCATGGTGTGTTGTTGTGGTGAACCCGTGAATGCCAAAACTAGTACAGCCGTGGGATTTATTACCTGGACTGGACCCACCTAATGCGGTATTCATTTTACGGACGAATAACAATTCGACACGTAAAATGACTCGTTGTAAGGAATGATTCAAGCATTGTTCTAGTCTAGAGGTACTTAATTTTGTTTAGTATAGTAATGTATACCAGTTAAAGTAATTAATCAAGTTGCAGGGGCATGTGCAAAAGTACCCTCTTGGCAAACTTCAGGTGCAAGTACCAATAATAAACTTATATGTTGCTGAACCAGTACTTTGAAAGCTATTTAAGTTTGGTTTTGGAAATTTGAAGTCACGTACATTCCAGGTCATCTATATATATTGAAGACCTTTTCTTGCTAGCTGCAGCTACATCTATACTGAAAAGCTACCAATCATAAAAACTGAAAAGCTACCAATGTAGATCTATAAGCTAGATTTATTGAATAGCCGATTTGAAAATGACTTACAAATGGCACACCCCAAAATAACTGAAAATTTTGCCCAAAATGGATGAGAAGCATTTCTTCTTGCACGTAAATCATGCCTATTCACATTGGGATTAGGTGCCATCCAACGACCACTAATCTAATGGTCGATGTATCAACTATATATGAAAGGTCATAACACTAATTAAATATTATATACAAGAGAAACAGTTATTCACACTCCCAATTTGTCATTATGAGTACTCTCAAAATTAATATTTTAATATTCTACAACGGTCACAAAAAGAATAATTTATGACAATACAATGTCACTGAAATTATACGTACATATTCTTGAGTAAATTCCTAAACTAGAATGTGGTAACGTATGGTGAAAGTATGAGCTTTACAAGAAGAAATGTGCAAGAAGAAATTGTGAAGTGGAAAGAGGGACATCACTTTTCTTGTGTAAAGGAAAGTCGGCATGGCATGCATTGAATTACATATTCTTGGGGTTTAAGACTAAAATCCGCAAACCCATGAAATAAATATTACCTGGAAAGTGAAAAAGAAAACCACGTAGGTTATTACAAATCCCCTCATTGTTTTGCAAGGAAAGAAACAGCTGTGCAACCAAAACCCAACTCGACCCCACTCTCTCTCTCTCTCTCTCTCTCTCTTCCCTCCTGTATATAAAGAGCAGAGCTGCCATTCTCTTTCTGCTCAAGACTAAATCAACCCCATTTCGCATTTCCTCTCCTCATAACCATTATAATTTATAATATATAGTGTTGGATCAGTTGTCGCAATGGCCTCATCGGGATCGTGGACGTCAAGGCAGAACAAGATGTTCGAAAATGCCCTAGCTGTTTACGACAAGGACACGCCGGACCGCTGGCACAATCTGGCGAGGGCTGTGGGTGGGAAATCAGTGGAGGAAGTGAAGAGGCACTATGAGATGCTTGTGGAAGATGTCAACAAGATTGAGGCTGGTGAGGTGCCCTTGCCCAATTATAGAAAACCTGGTGCTGTTGCTGGGAACGGCAAAGCCTACTCTAACTCCATGGATATTGAAGAACAAAGGTATATATTTTTTATTACAATTTTCTATTAATTTCTTGGTCTGCATTTGTTGTTTAAGGTTTTATTCTGTTTTTTTTAAATTTTTTAAATTTTATAAATATAAATACTTTTGGAAAATGTAGCATTACTCTGAATACTATTTTTTTTTTTCATGCAGGATGAAGAGTCTAAAGCTACAATGAAATGAAGGTTCTCTTTTTTTTTTTTTTATAAAAAAAGCTACAAGGAAGGAGAGAGTAAACCAGAGTTCGTATTTCTTACATAAAAGAAAATGCGGAACTTCTACTACTACTAGTAGTGGCTATATAGGACAACAACAAAGAGTCAAATGTGATTAGTTTCATTTCTTGCTGTTTTTTTTCCCTTGTCGAATGCCATATTATATATATTCCTTTGCAGCTCCTTTAAATGTAGTGAGAAAAATGAAAAATGTCATTTTGTTCGTCTCCTTACTCACTTCAGTGTGGTGAGGGCAGTCTCTCAGGAGGATCTAATTAATTAGTATATCTAGTTTTGTTTCAATGAAGGAAATGGAGTGTTTGTACGAAAAACCTTCTTTTTAATTCACACAAATCATAAACGTGCGAATTAGGTTTTTAAACTTCTCAAGTTAATTACTGACATGATGACATCAATATATATATAGAATCATTGCTTTCATGGAGGCTCATTCAGAACCGTCCAAGGTGGAAGTATCAAAATTAGGCCACTTTTGAAATGTCGGAAAGAAGTGACATGAATAAAAAAGCACTTTGGAAATTTGTAATATTGGTCGCCATCCCCAAACAAAATTAGTGTTAAATATTTGACTTGGTGACCCTTCATGCCGATAACTTACATGTAATAGAGATGTATCTCGAGCCTATCACACAATGTTATGTTGAAAAGTTGCATTGCAATATCAAAAAGTTAAAATACATGACAATGAGTGATTGATTTGGGATAACATTAATGGTATCCCCACTATAGGTAGGTTTTACTAATATTAATGGCAGCTCCTTAATTATTTCATAATGACACTCAATGGGAGCTTCTTCATTATGCTAACTAAACAACTGATTTAAATTTTAAAGTGGTGTAAGGGATCCTTGAGAGAAGATACAAACTTACATGATGAGCCACTCTCTACTTGACTTACAAGATTTCCATAATGAAGTGATAGATCTATTTTTTTTCAAAGCAAATATCCAATTTATATTAGAGATATTTAGTCATATATCCATTATTAGCACTAAAACTATAAATAAACCCTACATAATTTAATTTCTATAAACAAACCCAAAAAACACCCAAAAAATGACAACTGGCCCTATTGAATTTAATTTTGAATATTAAATTACTTTGATGTCCTATTGAGTGTTTTGGACTTTTGCATGAGATTTTGGGGGTGAGTTTGTTTTAAGAAATTAATGGCAGTTTTGTAATTTAAAAGAAGTTAAAAGCCTTTTTGTTATGTTGTAAATGACCTTTGGGTATGTTTCTAAAGTCCATTTCATATAGGGTATTTTATTATTTGGGCTCCTATATTGGGTATAATAGTGAATCTCCATTTATATTATTAGGTAATTATATCATTTTAAACCCAAATTTTTACTAAGTTCCCAAAATTTCAAGACTTCCAATTATTATATAGCAGTTTTATTTGAAATTAGTACATCATTATAAAGAGAAGAACCATTAGAAGAAGAAGAGCTAGCTGAAACAATAAATTTTATTTAACAATTACCCTTATTAATAAAATTATTTACAAAGTTATCCTGATTTTCCTTTTTCTCCCACGGAACTGACAAGGCTCAGACATTTTTTCTGATCCGCCAACATCCATTGGGCCACGTTGACTCGATTTAAGGCGGAACTGACAAGGCTCGGACATTTTTTCTGATCCGCCAACATCCATTGGGCCACGTTGACTCGATTTAAGGCGGTCCATTGAAATCGATTTGGGCTCGGTGCCAAGAGAACGGGAAAAAAATCGAAAAGGCCAATTCGACCAATTTGTATTCGTCGCACTTTGCAGAACAGTGACGCGTTAGCGTTAAAATGCCAATACGGCGTCGTAAAAACGCGCCTAAATGAGTAAACGGCGTTAAAAAAGTCAAGACCCGCGTGATAAAAACGCCTAACCGCCTTGTAAAAGAAGGGCCTATCTTTGGCATTTCCTCGTGTCCGAGCCCCCACATCAACCGCTTCTTCCAAGTTCGAAGGCTCGGAGTGACTCACTGATTGACTGCCATGGAAGCCAATTCTTCTTCGTCTTTCAAGGTTGGTCACTCTCCTTACACAAATACCAGTTTCTTGTTTCTCATTGCTCAATTTGAAGTTCGAACTATATAGCTAGGGTTTCTATGCGTTTCTTATGGTTAATTGCGGTTGATAACGAAGCTTTAAAATGGTTAACAATATTCAAAGGAGGTCACATTGCAGAATATTAGGGCACTGTTTAGTTTCAGCTCCAAACACGCTTCTCCGAAACAGAGTGTTGTATTATTGTTAGGAAGAACAGAAGGACCTGAAAAGATTAGTTACTCTTAAGATG
>NW_018921311.1:93960-104310 GCF_002207925.1 Prunus avium
AGTGGTAGGAGTCATTTGGTTTAGTTTGAGTGAAATCCAATCTCTAGAACAACCCAAATCACCAACCACTCCAGTTAGGAACGAACTGCCTTTGAACTTGAATTGTCCAATTTCTTACACCTATTGATTTCTGATCGAGCCCAAAACTTGGGCAACATCATAATATGGTGGGAGGAGTCATTTGGTTAAGTTTGAGTGAAATCCGATCTCTAGAACTACCCAAAACAACAACCAGTCCAGTTAGGAACGAACTGCCTTTGAACTTGAATTGTCCAATTTCTTACACCTATTGATTTCGGATCAACCCCAAAACTTGGGCAACATCATAATACAGTGGTAGGAGTCATTTGGTTTAGTTTGAGTGAAATCCAATCTCTAGAAGAACCCAAATCACCAACCACTCCAGTTAGGAACGAATTGCCTTTGAACTTGAATTGTCCAATTTGTTACACCTATTGATTTCGGATCGAGCCCAAAACTTGGACAACATCATAATATGATGGGGGGAGTCATTTGGTTAAGTTTGAGTGAAATCCAATCCCCAGAACTACCCAAAACACCAACCACTCCAATTAGGAACGAACTGCCTTTCAACTTGAATTGTCCAATTTCTTACACCTATTGATTTAGGATCGAGCCCAAAACTTGGGCAACATCATAACATGGGGGGATGAATCATTTGGTTCTGTTTGAGGGAAATCCGATCTCTAGAACTACCCAAAACACCAACCACTCCAATTCGGAACGAACTTCCTTTTAGCGTGAATTGTCTAATTTCTTATACCTATTGATTTCGGATCGAGCCCCAAACTTGGGCAACATCAAAATATGGTGGGAGGAGTCATTTCGTTAAGTTTGAGTGAAATATGATCTCTTGAACTACCCAAAAAACCAACCACTCCAATTAGGAACGAACTGCCTTGGAACTTGAATTGTCCAATTTATTACACCTATTGATTTCAGATCAGGACCAAAACTTGGGCAACCACATAATACGGTGGGAGGAGTCTTTTGGTTAAGTTTGAGTGAAATCCGATCTGTAGAAGTACCCAAAACACCAACCACTCTAATTTGGAACGAACTGCCTTTGAACTTGAATTGTCCAATTTCTTACACCTATTGATTTCGGATCGATCCCAAAACTTGGACAACATCTTAATATGGTGGGAGGAGTCATTTGGTTAAGTTTGAGTGACATCCGACGTCTAGAACTACCCAAAACACCAACCACTCCAATCAGGAACGAACTGCCTTTGAACTTGAATTGTCCAATTTCTTACATCTATTGATTTCGGATCGAGCCCAAAACTTGGGCAACATCATAATGTGGTGGGAGGAGTCATTTGGTTAGTTTTGAGTGAAATCCGATCTATAGAACTATGGAATACACCAACCACTCCGATTATGAACGAACTGCCTTTGAACTTAAATTGTCCAATTTCTTACACCTATTGATTTCGGATCGAGCCCAAAACTTGGGCAACATCATAATGTGCTAGGAGGAGTCATTTGGTTAGTTTTGAGTGAAATCCGATCTCTAGAACTATGGAATACACCAACCACTCCGATTAGGAACGAACTGCCTTTGAACATAAATTGTCCAATTTCTTACACCTATTGATTTCGGATCGAGCCCAAAACTTGGGCAACATCATAACATGGGGGGATGAATCATTTGGTTCTGTTTGAGGGAAATCCGATCTCTAGAACTACCCAAAACAACAACCACTCCAATTAGGCACGAACTGCCTTTGAACTTGAATTGTCCAATTTCTTACACCTATTGATTTCGGATCGAGCCCAAAACTTGGGCAACATCATAACATGGGGGGATGAATCATTTGGTTCTGTTTGAGGGAAATCCGATCTCTAGAACTACCCAAAACAACAACCACTCCAATTAGGCACGAACTGCCTTTGAACTTGAATTGTCCAATTTCTTACACCTATTGATTTCGGATCGAGCCCAAAACTTGGGCAACATCATAACATGGGGGGATGAATCATTTGGTTCTGTTTGAGGGAAATCCGATCTCTAGAACTACCCAAAACAACAACCACTCCAATTAGGCACGAACTGCCTTTGAACTTGAATTGTCCAATTTCTTACACCTATTGATTTCGGATCGAGCCCAAAACTTGGGCAACATCATAATACGGTGGGAGGAGTCATTTCGTTAAGTTTGAGTGAAATCCAATCTCTTGAACTACCCAAAAAACCAACCACTCCAATTAGGAACGAACTGCCTTGGAACTTGAATTGTCCAATTTATTACACCTATTGATTTCAGATCCGGACCAAAACTTGGGCAACCACATAATACGGTGGGAGGAGTCTTTTGGTTAAGTTTGAGTGAAATCCGATCTCTAGAACTACCCAAAACAACAACCACTCCAATTAGGAACGAACTGCCTTTGAACTTGAATTGTCCAATTTCTTACACCTATTGATTTCGGATCGAGCCCAAAACTTGGGCAACATCATAATACGGTGGGAGGAGTCATTTCGTTAAGTTTGAGTGAAATCCGATCTCTAGAACTACCCAAAACAACAACCACTCCAATTAGGAACGAACTGGCTTTGAATTTGAATTGTCCAATTTCTTACACCTATTGATTTCGGATCGATCCCAAAACTTGGGTAAAATCATAATATGGTGGGAGTAGTCATTTGGTTTGTTTTGAGTGAAATCCGATCTCCAGAAGTATGGAATACACCAATCACTCCGATTAGGAACAAACTGCCTTTGAACATAAATTGTCCAATTTCTTACACCTATTGATTTCAGATCGAGCACAAAACTTGGGTAACATCATAATATGGTGGGAGGAGTCATTTGGTTAAGTTTGAGTGAAATTCGATCTCTAGAACTACCCAAAACAACAACCACTCCAATTAGGAACGAACTGCTTTTGAACTTGAATTGTCCAATTTCTTACACCTATTCATTTCGGATCGAGCCCAAAACTTGGGCAACATCATAATATGGTGGGAGGAGTCATTTGGTTAAGTTTGAGTGAAATCCGATCTCTAGAACTACCCAAAACAACAACCACTCCAATTAGGAACGAACTGCCTTTGAACTTGGATTGTCCAATTTCTTACACCTATTGATTTCGGATCTAGCCCATAACTTGGACAACACCATAATATGGTGGGAGGAGTCATTTGGTTACTTTTGTGTGAAATCCGATCTCTAGAACTATGGAATACACCAACCACTCCGATTAGGAACGAACTGCCTTTGGACATAAATTGTCCAATTTCTTACACCTATTATCGATCCCAAAACTTGGGGAACATCATAATATGGTGGGAGGAGTCATTTGGTTAATTTTGAGTGAAATCCGAACTCCAGAACTATGGAATACACCAACCACTCCGATTTGGAACGAACTACCTTTGAACATGAATTGTCCAATTTCTTACACCTATTGATTTCGGTCCGAGCTCAAAACTTGGGGAACATCATAATATGGTGGGAGGAGTCATTTGGTTAGTTTTGAGTGAAATCCGAACTCTAGAACTATGGAATACACCAACCACTCCGATTTGGAACGAACTACCTTTGAACTTGAATTGTCCAATTTCTTACCCCTATTGATTTCGGTCCGAGCTCAAAACTTGGGGAACATCATAATATGGTGGGAGGAGGCATTTGGTTAAGTTTTAGGGGAATCCGATCTCTAGAACTACCCAAAACAACAACCACTCCAATTAGGAACGAACTGCCTTTGAACTTGAATTGTCCAATTTCTTACACCTATTGATTTCGGATCTAGCCCAAAACTGGGGCAACAACATAATATGGTGGGAGGAGTCATTTGGTTAAGTTTTAGGGAAATCCGATCTCTAGAACTACCCAAAACAACAACCACTCCAATTAGGAACGAACTGCCTTTGAACTTGAATTGTCCAATTTCTTACACCTATTGATTTCGGATCGAGCCCAAAACTTGGGCAACATCATAATATGGTGGGAGGAGTCATTTGGTTAAGTTTTAGGGAAATCCGATCTCTAGAACTACCCAAAACAACAACCACTCCAATTAGGAACGAACTGCCTTTGAACTTGAATTGTCCAATTTCTTACACCTATTGATTTCGGATCGAGCCCAAAACTTGGGCAACATCATAATATGGTGGGAGGAGTCATTTGGTTGAGTTTGAGTGGAATCCGATCTCTAGAACTACCCAAAACACCAACCACTAAAATTAGGAACAAACTGGCTTTGAACTTGAATTGTTCAATTTCTTACATCTATTGATTTCGGATCCAGCCCAAAACATGGGCAACATCATAATATGGTGGGAGGAGTCGTTTGGTTAGTTTTGAGTGAAATACGATCTCCAGAACTATGGAATACACCAACCACTCCGATTAGGAACTAACTGCCTTTGAACATAAATTGTCCAATTTCTTACACCTATTGATTTCGGATCGGGTCCAAAACTTGGGCAACATCATAATATTGTGGGAGGAGTCATTTGGTTGAGTTTGAGTGAAATCCGATCTCTAGAACTACCCAAAACACCAACCACTCCAATTTGGAACGAGCTGCCTTTCAACTTGAATTGTCCAATTTCTTACACCTATTGATTTTGGATCGAGCCCAAAACTGGGGCAGCATCGTAATATGGTGGGAGGACTCATTTGGTTAAGTTTGAGTGAAATCCGATTTCTAGAACTACCCAAAACACCAACCACTCCAATTAGGAACGAACTACCTTTGAACTTGAATTGTCCAATTTCTTACAGCTATTGATTTCGGATCGAGCCCAAAACTTCGGCAACATCATAATATGGTGCAAGGAGTCATTTGGTTAGTTTTGATTGAAGTCCGATCTCTAGAACAATGGAATACACCAACCTCTCCGATTAGGAACGAACTCCCTTTGAACAAAAATTGTCCAATTTCTTACACCTACTGATTTCGGATCGAACCCAAAACTGGGGCAACATCATAATATGGTGGGAGGTGTCATTTGGTTAGGTTTGAGTGAAATCCGATCTCCAGAACTACCAAAAACACCAACCACTCCAATTAGGAACGAACTACCTTTGAACTTGAATTGTCCAATTTCTTACAGCTATTGATTTCGGATCGAGCCCAAAACTTCGGCAACATCATAATATGGTGCGAGGAGTCATTTGGTTAGTTTTGAGTGAAGTCCGATCTCTAGAACAATGGAATACACCAACCACTCCGATTAGGAACGAACTCCCTTTGAACAAAAATTTTCCAATTTCTTACACCTACTGATTTCGGATCGAACCCAAAACTGGGGCAACATCATAATATGGTGGGAGGAGTCATTTGCTTAGTTTTGAGTGAAATCCAATCTCTAGAACTATGGAATACACCCACCACTCCGATTAGGAACGAATTTCCTTTGAACATAAATTGGCCAATTTCTTACACCTATTGATTTCGGATTGAGCCCAAAACTTGGTCAACATCATAATATGGTGGGAGTAGTCATTTGGTTCGTTTTGAGTGAAATCCGATCCCTAGAACTATGGAATACACCAACCACTCCGATTAGGAACGAACTGCCTTTGAACATAAATTGTCCAATTTCTTACAGCTATTGATTTCGGATCGAGCCCAAAACTTGTGCAACATCATAATATGGTGGGAGGAGTCATTTGGTTAAGTTTGAGCGAAATCCAATCACAAGAACTACCCAAAACACTAACCACTCCAATTAGGAACGAACTACCTTCGAACTTAAATTGTCCAATTTCTTACACCTATTGATTTCGGATCGACCCCAAAACTCGGGCAACATCATAATATGGTCGTAGGAGTCATTTGGTTAAGTTTGAGTGAAATCAGATATCTAGAACTACCCAAAACACCAACCACTCCAATTAGGAACGAACTGCCTTTGAACTTGAATTGTCCAATTTCTTACACCTATTGATTTCGGATCGAGCCCAAAACTTGGGCAACATCATAATATGGTGGGAGGAGTCATTTGGTTGAGTTTGAGTGAAATCCGATGTCCAGAACTATGGAATACACCAACCACTCCGATTAGGAACGAACTGCCTTAGAAGATAAATTGTCCAATTTCTTGCACCTATTGATTTCGGATCGAACCAAAAACTTGGGCAACATCATAATATGGCGGGAGGAGTCATTTGGTTAGGTTTGAGTGAAATCCGATCTCCATAACTACCAAAAACACCAACCACTCCAATTAGGAATGAACTACCTTTGAACTTGAATTGTCCAATTTCTTACACCTATTGATTTCGGATCTAGCCGAAAACATGGGCAACATCTTAATATGGTGGGAGGAGTCATTTGGTTAAGTTTGAGTGAAATCCGATCTCTAGAACTACCCAAAACACCAACCACTCCCAGTAGGAACGAACTGCCTTTGAACTTGAATTGTCCAATTTCTTACACCTATTGATTTCGAATCGAGCCCAAAACTTGGGCAACATCATAATACGGGGGGAGGAGTCATTTGGTTAATTTTGAGTGAAATCCGATCACTAGTACTATGGAATGCACCAACCACTTCAATTTGTAACGAACTGCCTTTGAACTTGAATTGTCCAATTTCTTACACCCATTGATTTCAGATCGAGCCCAAAACTTGGGCATCATCATAATATGGTGGGAGGAGTCATTTGGTTACTTTTGAGTGCAATCCGATCTCTAGAACTAACCAATACACCAACCACCCCAATTAGGAATGAACTGCCATTGAACTTCAATTGTCCAATTTCTTACACCTATTGATTTCGGATCAACCCCAGAACTTGGGGAACATCTTAATATGGTGGGGGGAAACATTTGGTTAAATTTGAGTGAAATCCGATCTCTTGAACTATGGAATACACCAACCACTTGAATTAGGAACGGACTGCCATTGAACTTGAATTGTCCAATTTCTTACACCTATTGATTTCGGATCGAGCCCAAAACTTGGGCAACATCTTAATATGGTGGGAGGAGTCATTTGGTTAATTTTGAGTGAAATCCGATCTCTAGAACTATGGAATACACCAACCACTCCGACTAGGAAAGAACTGCGTTTGAACATAAATCGTCCAATTTCTTACACCTATTGATTTCGGATCGTGCCCAAAACTTGGGCAACATCATAATATGGTGGCAGGTGTCATTCGGTTAAGTTTGAGTGAAATACGATCTCTAGAACTACCCAAAACAGCAACCACTCCAATTAGGAACGAACTGCCTTTGAACTTGAATTGTCGAATTTCTTACACCTATTGATTTCGGACCGAGCCCAAAACTTGGACAACATCATAATATGGTGGGAGGAGTCATTTGGTTAAGTTTGAGTGAAATCTGATCACTAGAACTACCCAAAGCACCAACCACTCCAATTAGGAACGAACTGCCTTTGAACTTGAATTGTCCAATTTCTTACACCTATTGATTTCGGATCGAGCCCAAAACTTGGGCGACATCATAATATGGTGGGAGGAGTCATTTGGTTAAGTTTGAGTGAAATCAGATCACTAGAACTACCCAAAGCACCAACCACTCCAATTAGGAACGAACTGCCTTTGAACTTGAATTGTCCAATTTCTTACACCTATTGATTTCGAATCGAGCCCAAAACTTGGGCAACATCATAATATGGTGGGAGGAGCCATTTGGTTAATTTTGAGTGAAATCTGATCTCTAGAACTATGGAATACACCAACCGCTTCAATTAGAACGAACTGCCTTTGAACTTGAATTGTCCAATTTCTTACACCTATTGATTTCGGATCAACCCCAAAACTTGGGCAACATCTTAATATGGTGGGGGGAAACATTTGGTTAAATTTGAGTGAAATCCGATCTCTTGAACTATGGAATACACCAACCACTTGAATTAGGAACGGACTGCCATTGAACTTGAATTGTCCAATTTCTTACACCTATTGATTTCGGATCGAGCTCAAAACCTGGGCAACATCATAATATGGTGACAGGAGTCATTTGGTTGAGTTTGAGTAAAATCCTATCTCTAGACCTACCCAAAACACCAACCACTCCAATTAGGAACGAACTGCCTTTGAATTTGAATTGTCCAATTTCTTACACCTATTGATTTCAGATCGAGCCCAAAACTTGGGCAACATCATAATATGGTGGGAGGAGTCATTTGGTTAATTTTGAGTGAAATCCGATCTCTAGAACTATGGAATCCACCAACCACTCCGATTAGGAACGAACTGCCTTTGAATTTGAATTGTCCAATTTCTTACACCTATTGATTTCAGATCGAGCCCAAAACTTGGCAACATCGTGGGAGGAGTCATTTGGTTAAGTTCTTGTGAAATCCGATCTCTAGAACTACCCAAAACACCAACCACTCCAATTTGGAACGAACTTCCTTTGAACTTGAATTGTCCAATTTCTTACACCGATTGATTTCGGATCGAGCCCAAAACTTGGGCAACATCGTGGGAGGAGTCATTTGGTTAATTTTGAGTGAAATCCGATCTCTAGAACTACCCAAAACACCAACCACTCCAATTAGGAACGAACTGCCTTCGAACTTGAATTGTCCAATTTCTTACACCTATTGATTTCGGATCGAGCCCAAAACTTGGGCAACATCGTGGGAGGAGTCATTTGGTTAAGTTCGAGTGAAATCCAATCACTAGAACTACCCAAAACACCGACCACTCCAATTAGGAACAAACTGCCTTTGAACTTGAATTGTCCAATTTCTTACACCTATTGATTTCGAATTGAGCCCAAAACTTGGGCAACAACATAATATGGTGGGAGGAGTCATTTCGTTAATTTTGGGTCAAATCCGATCTCTGGAACTACCCAATACACCAACCACCCCAATTAGGAACGAACTGCCTTTGAACTTGAATTGTCCAATTTCTTACACGAATTGAATTCGGATCGAGCCCAAACCTTTGGCAACATCATAATACGGTGGGAAGAGTCATTTGGTAAAGTTTTGAGTGAAATCCGATCTCTAGAACTATGGAATCCACCAACCACTCCGATTAGGAACGAACTGCCTTTGAACATAAATTGTCCAATTTAGTACACCTATTGATTTCGGATCAAGCCCAAAACCCATCAAAATGTGGTGGGAGGAGTCTTTTGGTTAAGTTTGCGTGAAATCCGATCTCTAGAACTTCCCAAAACACCAACCACTCCAATTAGGAACGAACTTCCTTTGAAATTGAACTGTCCAATTTCTTATGCTTATTGATTTCGGATTGAGCCCAAAACTTGGGCAACATCATAATATGGTGGGCGGAGTCATTTGGTTAAGTTTGAGTGAAATCTGATCTCTAGAACTACCCAAAACACCAACCACTCCAATTAGGAACGAACTGCCTTTGAACTTGAGTTGTCCAATTTCTTACACCTATTGATTTCGGATCGACCCCAAAACTTGGGCAACATCATAATGTGGTGGGAGGAGTCATTTGGTTGAGTTGGAGGGAAATCCGATCTCTACAACTACCCAAAACACCAACCACTCCAATTAGGAACGAACTGCCTTTGAACTTGAGTTGTCCAATTTCTTACACCTATTGATTTCGAATCGAGCCCCAAACTTGGGCAACATCATAATATGGTGAGAGGAGTCATTTGGTTAATTTGGAGTGAAATCCGATCTCTAGAACTACCCAATACACAACCACCCCAATTAGGAACGAACTGCCTTTGAACTTGTATTGTCCAATTCTTACTCCTATTGATTTCGGATCGAGCCCAAAACTTGGGCAACATCATAATATGGTTGGAGGAGTCATTTGGTTAGTTTTGAGTGAAATCCGATCTCTAGAACTACCCAAAACACCAACCAGTCCAATTAGGAACGAACTGCCTTTGAACTTGAGTTGTCCAATTTCTTACACCTATTGATTTCGAATCGAGCCCCAAACTTGGGCGACATTATAATATGGTGAGAGGAGTCATTTGGTTAGTTTTGAGTGAAATCCGATCTCTAGAACTACCCAAAACACCAACAAGTCAAATTAGGAACGAACTGCCTTTGAACTTGAGTTGTCCAATTTCTTACAACTATTGATTTCGGATCGAGCCCAAAACTTGGGCAACATCATAATATGGTTGGAGGAGTCATTTGGTTAGTTTTGAGTGAAATCCGATCTCTAGAACTACCCAACACACAACCACCCCAATTAGCAACGAACTGCTTTTGAACTTAAATTGTCCAATTTCTTACAACTATTGATTTCGGATCGAGCCCAAAACTTGGGCAACATCACAATATGGTGGGAGGAGTCATTTGGTTATGTTTGAGTGAATTCCGATCTCCAGAACTACCCAAAACACCAACCACTCCAATTAGGAACGAACTGCCTTTGAACTTGA
>NW_018921311.1:229665-240755 GCF_002207925.1 Prunus avium
ACCCAAAACTTGGGCAACATCATAATATGGTGGGAGGAGTCATTTGGTTATTTTTGAGTGAAATACGACCTCTAGAACTGTGGAATACACCAACCACACCGATTAGGAACGAACTGCCTTAGAACATAAATTGTCCAATTTCTTACACCTATTGATTTCGAATAGAGCCCAAAACTTGGGCAACATCATAATATGGTTGGAGGAGTCATTTGGTTAATTTTAAGCGAAATCCGATCTCTAGAACTACCCAATACACCAACTACCCCAATTAGGAACGAACTGCCTTTGAACTTGAATTGTCCAATTTCTTACACCTATTGATTTCGGATCGAGCCCAAAACTTGGGCAACATCATAATATGGTTGGAGTTGTCATTTGGTTAATTCTGAGTGAAATCCGATCTCTAGAACTACCCAATACACCAACCACCCCAATTAGGAACGAACTGCCTTGGAATTTGAATTGTCCAATTTCTTACCCCTATTGACTTCGAATCGAGCCCAAACTTCGGCAACATCATAATACGGTGGGAAGAGTCATTTGGTTAATTTTGAGTGAAATCCGATCTCTAGAACTGTGGAATACACCAACCACTCCGATTAGGAACGAACTGCCTTGGAACATAAATTTCCCAATTTCTTACACCTATTGATTTCGGATCGAGCCCAAAACTTGGGCAACAACGTAATATGGTGGGAGGAGTCATTTGGTGAAGTTTGAGTGAAATCCGATCTCTAGAACTACCCAATACACCAACCACTCCAATTTGGAATGAACTTCCTTGGAAATTGAATTGTCCAATTTCTTACACCTATTGATTTCGGATCGAGCCCAAAACTTGGGCAACATCATAATATGGTGGGAGGAGTCATTTGGTTAAGTTTGAGTGAAATCCGATCTCTAGAACTACCCAAAACAACAACTACTCCAATTTGGAACGAACTGCCTTTGAACTTGAATTGTCCAATTTCTTACACCTATTGATTTAGGATCCAGCCCAAAACTTGGGCAACATAATAATATGGTGGGAGAAGTCATTTGGTTAAGTTTGAGTGAAATCCAATCTCAAGAATAACCCAAAACACCAACCACAACAATTAGGAACGAACTGCCTTTGAACTTGAATTATCCAATTTCTTACACCTATTTATTTCGGATCGAGCCCAAAACCTGGGCAACATCTTAATATGGTGGGAGGTGTCATTTGGTTTATTTTGAGTGAAATCCGATCTCTAGAACTACCCAGTACACCAACCAACCCAATTAGGAACGAACTGCCTTCGAATTTGAATTGTCCAATTTCTTACACCTATTGATTTCAGATAGAACCCAAAACTTGGGCAACATCATAATATGGTGGGAGGAGTCATTTGGTTAGTTTTGAGTGAAATCCGATCTCTAGAACTACCCAAAACACCAACCACTCCAACTAGGAACGAATTGCCTTTGAACTTGAATTGTCCAATTTCTTACACCTATTGATTTCGGATCAAGCCCAACACTTGGGCAACTTCATAATATGGCGGGAGTTGTCATTTGGTTAGTTTTGAGTGAAATCCGATCTCTAGAACTATGGAATACAACAACCACTCCGATTGGGAACGAACTGCCTTTGAACATAAATTTTCCAATTTATTACACCTATTGATTTCGGAGCGAGCCCAAAACTTGGGCAACATCACAATATGGTGGGCGGAGTCATTTGGTTTAGTTTGAGTGAAATCCGATCTCTAGAACTACCCAAAACACCAACCACCCCAATTAGGAACGAACTGCCTTCGAACTTGAATTGTCCAATTTCTTACACCTATTGATTTCGGATCGAGCCCAAAAGTTGGGCAACAGCATAATATGGTGGGAGGAGACAATTGGTTAGTTTGAGTGAAATCCGATCTCTAGAACTACCCAGTACACCAACCAACCCAATTAGGAACGAACTGCCTTCGAACTTGAATTATCCAATTTCTTACACCTATTTATTTCGGATTGAGCCCAAAACTTGGGCAACATCATAATATGGTGGGAGGAGTCATTTGGTTAAGTTTGAGTGAAATCCGATCTCTAGAACTACCCAAAACACCAACCACTCCAATTTGGAACGAACTGCCTTTGAACTTGAATTGTCCAATTTCTTACACCTATTGATTTAGGATCCAGCCCAAAACTTGGGCAACATAATAATATGGTGGGAGAAGTCAGTTGGTTAAGTTTGAGTGAAATCCGATCTCTAGAACTACCCAATGCACCAACCACTCCAATTTGGAATGAACTGCCTTTGAACTTGAATTGTCCAATTTCTTACACCTATTGATTTCGGATCGAGCCCAAAACTTGGGCAACATCATAATATGGTGGGGGGCGACATTTGATTAGTTCTGAGTGAAATCCGATCTCTAGAACATTGGAATACACCAACCAATCCGATTAGGAAAGAACTGCCTTTGAACATAAATTGTCCAATTTCTTACACCTATTGATTTCGGATCGAGCCCAAAACTTGGGCAACATCATAATATGGTGGGAGGAGTCATTTGGTTAAGTTTGAGTGAAATCCGATCTCTAGAACTACCGAAAACTCCAACCACTCCAATTTGGAACGAACTGCCTTTGAACATAAATTGTCCAATTTCTTAAACCTATTAATTTCGGATCGAGCCCAAAACTTGGGCAACATCATAATTTGGTGGGAGGAGTCATTTGGTTAAGTTTCAGAGAAATCCAAGCTCTAGAACTACCCAAAACACCAACCACTCCAATTAGGAACGGACTGCCTTTGAACTTGAATTGTCCAATTTCTTACAGCAATTGATTTTAGATCGAGCCCAAAACTTCGATAACATCATAATGTGGTGGGAGGAGTCATTTGGTTAAGTTTGAGTGAAATCCGATCCCTAGAACTACCCAAAACACTAACCACCCCAATTAGGAACGAATTGCCTTTGAACTTGAATTGTCCAATTTCTTACACCTATTGATTTCGGATCGAGCCCAAAACTTGCGCAACATCATAATATGGTGGGAGGAGTCATTTGGTTAGTTTTGAGTGAAATCCGATCTCTAGAACTATGGAATACACAAACCACTCCGATTAGGAACGAACTGCCTTTGAACAAAAATTGTCCACTTTCTTAAATCTATGGACTTTGGATCGAGGCCAAAACTTGGGCAACATCATAATATGGTGGGAGGAGTCATTTGGTTACGTTTGAGTGAAATCTGATCTCTAGAACTACCCAAAACACCAACCACTCAAATTAGTAACGAACTGCCTTTGAACTTGAATTGTCCAATTTCTTACACGTATTGATTTCGGATCGGGCCCAAAACTTGGGCAACATCATAATATGGTGGGAGGAGTCATTTGGTTGAGTTTGAGTGAAATCCAGTCTCTAGAACTACCCAAAACACCAACCACTAAAATTAGGTACGAACTGCCTTTGAACTTCAATTGTCGAATTTCTTACACCTATTTTTTTCGGATCAAGCCCAAAACTTAGGCAACACCATAATATGGTGGGAGGAGTCATTGGGTTAAGTTTGAGTGAAATCCGATCTCCAGAACTATGGACTCCACCAACCATTCCGATTTGGAAAGAACTGCCTTTGAACATAAATTGTCCAATTTCTTAAACCTATTAATTTCGGATCGAGCCCAAAACTTGGGCAACATCATAATTTGGTGGGAGGAGTCAGTTGGTTAAGTTTTAGTGAAATCCGATCTCCAGAACTACCCAAAACACCAACCACTCGAATTAGGAACTAACTGCCTTCGAACTTGAATTGTCCAATTTCTTACACTTATTGATTTCGGATCGAGCCCAAAACATGGACAACATCATCATATGGTGGGAGGAGTCGTTTGGATAGTTTTGAGGGAAATCCGATCTCTAGAACCATGGAATACACCAACCACTCCGATTAGGAACGAACTGCCTTTGAACATAAAATGTCCAATTAGCACCAATTGATTTCGGATTGAGCCCAAAACTTGGGCAACATCATAATATGGTGGGAGGAGTCATTTGGTTAAGTTTGAGTGAAATTCGATCTATAGAACTACCCAAAACACCAACCACTCCAATTAGGAATGAACTGCCTTTGAAGTTGAATTGTCCAATGTCTTACACCTATTGATTTCGGATCGAGCCCAAAACTTGGCCAACATCATAATATGGTGGGAGGAGTCATTTGGTTAAGTTTGAGTGAAATCTGATCTCTAGAACTACCCAAAACACCAACCACTCCAATTAGGAACGAACTGCCTTTGAACTTGAATTGTCCAATTTCTTACACCTATTGATTTCGGATCGAGCCCAAAACTTGGGCGACGTCATAATATGGTGGGAGGAGTCATTCGGTTGAGTTTGAGTGAGATCCGATCTCTAGAACTGTGGAATACACCAACCACTCCGATTCGGAATGAACTGCCTTTGAACATAAATTGTCCAATTTCTTACACCTATTGATTTCGGATCATGCTCAAAACTTGGGCAACATCATAATATGGTGGGAGGAGTCATTTGGTTTTGTTTGAGTGAAATCCAATCTCTAGAACTACCCAAAACACCTGGCACTCCAATTAGGAACCAACTGCCTTTGAACGTGAATTGTCCAATTGCTTACACCTATTGATTTCGAATCGAGCCCAAAACTTGGGCAGCATCACAATATGGTGGGAGGAGTCATTTGGT
Source organism: Prunus avium (assembly GCF_002207925.1). The sequence continues at coordinate 234,357 of NW_018921311.1, forward strand.
TAATTTTGAGTGAAATCCGATCTCTAGAACTACCCAATACACCAACCGCTCCTATTAGGAACGAACTGCCTTTGAACATGAATTGTCTAATTTCTTACACCTATTGATTTCGGATCGAGACGAAAACATGGGCAACTGGTGGGAGGAGTCATTTGGTTAAGTTTTAGTGAAATCCGATCTCTAGAACTACCCAAAACACCAACCAATCCAATTAGGAACGAGCTGCCTTTGAACTTGAATTGTCCAATTTCTTACACCTATTGATTTTGGATCCAGCCCAAAACTGGAGCAACATCATAATATGGTCGGAGGAGTCATTTGGTTAAGTTTGAGTGAAATCCGATCTCTAGAACTACCCAAAACACCAACCCCTCCAATTAGGAACGAACTGCCTTTGAACTTGAATTGTACAATTTCTTACACCTATTGATTTCGGATTAAGGCCAAAACCGAGGCAAGATCATAATATGGTGGGAGGAGTCATTTGGTTAAGTTTGAGTGAAATCCGATCTCCAGAACTATGGACTCCACCAACCATTCGGATTTGGAACGAACTGCCTTTGAACATAAATTGTCCAATTTCTTAAACCTATTAATTTCGGGTCGAGCCCAAAACTTGGGCAACATCATAATTTGGTGGGAGGAGTCGTTTGGTTAAGTTTTAGTGAAATCCGTTCTCCAGAACTACCCAAAACACCAACCACTCCAATTAGGAACGAACTGCCTTTGAACTTGAATTGTCCAATTTCTTACACCTATTGATTTCGGATCGATCCCAAAACATGGGCAACATCATAATATGGTGGGAGGAGTCATATGGTTAGTTTTGAGTGAAATCCGATCTCTAGAACTATGTCATACACCAACCACTTCGATTAGGAACGAACTGCCTTTGAACATAAATTGTCCAATTTCTTAAACCTATTAATTTCGGGTCGAGCCCAAAACTTGGGCAACATCATAATTTGGTGGGAGGAGTCGTTTGGTTAAGTTTTAGTGAAATCCGTTCTCCAGAACTACCCAAAACACCAACCACTCCAATTAGGAACGAACTGCCTTTGAACCTGAATTGTCCAATTTCTTACACCTATTGATTTCAGATCGAGCCCAAAACTTGGGCAACATCATAATATGGTGGGAGGAGTCATTTGGTTAGTTTTGAGTGAAATCCGATCTCTACAACTACCCATAACATCAACCACTCCAATTAGGAACGAACAGCCTTTGAACTTGAATTGTCCAATTTCTTACACCTATTGATTTCGGATCGAGCCCAAAACTTGGGCGACGTCATAATATGGTGGGAGGAGTCATTCGGTTGAGTTTGAGTGAGATCCGATCTTCAGAACTACCGAAAACACCAACTACTCCGATTAGGAACGTATTGCCTTAAAACTTGAATTGTCCAATTTTTTACACCTATTGTTTTCGGATCGAACCCAAAACTTGGGCAACATCACAATATGGTAGGAGGAGTCATTTGGTTAGTTTTGAGTGAAATCCGATCTCCAAAACTACGAAATACACCAACCACTCCGATTAGGAAGGAACTACCTTTGAACAGAAATTGTTCAATTTCTTACACCTATTGATTTCGGATTAATCCCAAAACTTGGGCAACATCATAATATGGTGGGAGGAGTCATTTGGTTGAGTTTGGGTGAAATCTGATCTCCAGAACTACCCAAAACACCATCCACTCCAATTAGGAACGTATTGCCTTTGAACTTGAATTGTCCAATTTCTTACACCTATTGATTTCGGATCGAACCTAAAACTTGGGCAACATCATAATATGGTGGGAGGAGTCATATGGTTAGTTTTAGGTGAAATCCGATCTCTAGAACTATGTCATACACCAACCACTTCGATTAGGAACGAACTGCCTTTGAACATAAATTGTCCAATTTCTTACACCTGTAGATTTCGGATCGAGCCCAAAACTTGGACAACAACATAATATGGTGGGAGGAGTCATTTGGTTAAGTTTGAGAGAAATCTGATCTCTAGAACTACCCAAAACACCAACCACTCCAACTAGGAACGAACTGTCTTTGAACTTGAATTGTGCAATTTCTTACACCTATTGATTTCGGATCGATCCCAAAACTTGGGCAACATCATAATATGGTGGAGGAGTCATTTTCAGTTTTAGTGAAATCCAATCTCTAGAACTACCCAAAACACCAACCACTCCAATTTGGAACGAACTGCCTTTCAACTTGAATGATCTAATTTCTTACACCTATTGATTTTGGATCGAGCCCAAAACTTGGGCAACATCATAATATGGTGGGACGAGTCATTTGGTTAAGTTTGAGTGAAAACCAATCCCTAGAACTACCCAAAACACCAACCACTCCAATTAGGAACGAACTGTCATTGAACAGGAATTGTCCAATTTCTTACACCTATTGATTTCGGATCGATCCCAAAACTTGGGCAACAGCATAATATGTTGGGAGGAGTCATTTGGTTAGTTTTGGGTGAAATCCGATCTCTAGAACTATGGAATACACCAACCACTCCGATTAGGAATGACCTGCCTTTGAAGTTGAATTGTCCAATTTCTTACACCTATTGATTTCGGATCGAGCCCAAAACTTGGGCAACATCATAATATGGTGGGAGGAGTCATTTGGTTAATTTCGAGTGCAATCAGATCTCTAGAACTACCCAATAAACCAACCACCCCAATTAAGAACGAGCTGCCATTGAACTTGAATTGTCCAATTTCTTACACCTATTGATTTCGGATCGAGCCCAAAACTTGGGCAACATCATAATATGCTGGTCGGAGTCATTTGGATAGTTTTGAGTGATATCCGATCTCTAGAACTATGGAATACACCAACCACTCCGATTAAGAACGAACTGCCTTAGAAGATAAATTGTCCAATTTCTTACACCTATTGATTTCGGATAGAGCCCAAAACTTGGGCAACATCATAATCTGGTCGGAGGAGTCATTTGGTTTTGTTTGAGTGAAATCCGATCTCTAGAACTACCCAAAACACCAACCACTCCAATTAGGAACAAACTGCCTTTGAACTTGAATTGTCTAATTTCTTACACCTATTGAATTCGGATCGAGCCCAAAACTTGGGCAACATCACAATATGGTGGGAGGAGTCATTTGGTTAAGTTTGAGTGAAATCCGATCTCTAGAACTAACCAAAACACCAACCACTCCAATTACGAACGAATTGCTGTTGAACTTGAATTGTCCAATTTCTTACACCTATTGATTTCGGATCGAGCCCAAAACTTGGGCAACATCATAATATGGTGGGAGGAGTCATTTGGTTAAGTTTGAGTGAAATCCGATCTCTAGAACTAACCAAAACACCAACCACTCCAATTACGAACGAATTGCTGTTGAACTTGAATTGTCCAATTTCTTACACCTATTGATTTCGGATCGAGCCCAAAACTTGGGCAACATCATAATATGCTGGTCGGAGTCATTTGGATAGTTTTGAGTGAAATCCGATCTCTAGAACTATGGAATACACCAACCACTCCGATTAGGAACGAACTACCTTTGGACATAAATTGTCCAATTTCTTATACCTATTGACTTCGGATAGAGCCCAAAACTTGGGCAACATCATAATATGGTGGGAGGTGTCATTTGGTTATGTTTGAGTGAAATCCGATCTCCAGAACTACCCAAAACACCAACCACTCCAATTAGAAACGAACTGCCTTTGAACTTGAATTGTCTAATTTCTTACACCTATTGGTTTCGGATCGAGCCCAAAACTTGGGCAACATCGTAATATGGTGGGAGGAGTCATTTGGTTAAGTTTGAGTGAAATCCGATCTCTAGAACTACCCAAAACACCAACCACACCAACTAGGAACGAAGTGCCTCTGAACTTGAATTGTCCAATTTCATACACCTATTGACTTCGGATCAAGCCCAAAACTTGGGCAACATCATAATATGGTGGGAGGAGTCATTTGGTTAAGTTGGAGTGAAATCTGATCTCTAGAACTACCCAAAACACCAACCACTCCAAACAGGAACGAACTGCCTTTGAACTTTAATTGTCCAATTTCTTACACCTATCGATTTCGGTTCGAGCCCAAAACTTGGGCAACAACATAATATGGTGGGAGGAGTCATTTGGTCAAGTTTGTGTGAAATCCGATCTCTAGAACTACCCAAAACACCAACCACTCCAAACAGGAACGAACTGCCTTTGAACATAAATTGTTCAATTTCTTATACCTACTGATTTCAGATCGAGCCCAAAACTGGGGCAACGTCATAATATGGTGGGAGGAGTCATTTGGTTAAGTTTGAGTGAAATCCGGTCCCTAGAACTACCCAAAACACCAACAACTCCAATCAGGAACGAACTGCCTTTGAACTTGAATTGTCCGATTTCTTACACCTATCGATTTCGGATCGAGCCCAAAACTAGGGCAACATCTTAATATGGTCGGAGGAGTCATTTGGATAAGTTTGAGTGAAATCCGATCTCTAGAACTACCCAAAACACCAACCACTCCAATTAGGAACAAACTACCTTTGAACTTGAATTGTCCAATTTCATACACCTGTTGATTTCGGATTGAGCCCAAAACTTGGGAAACATCATAATATGGTGGGAGGAGTCATTTGGGTAAGTTTGAGTGAAATCCGATCGCTAGAACTACCCATAACTCCAACCACTAAAATTAGGAACGTGCTGCCTACGAACTTGAATTGTCCAATTTCTTACACCTATTGATTTCGGATCGAGCTGAAAACTAGGGCAACACCAAAATATGGTGGGAGGAGTATTATGGTTAAGTTTGAGTGAAATCCGATCTCTAGAACTACCCAAAACACCAACCACTCTAATTAGGAACGAACTGCCTTTGAACTTGAATTGTCCAATTTCTTACACCTATTATTTTCGGATCGAGCCCAAAACTTTGGCAACATCATAATATGGTGGGAGGAGTTATTTGGTTAAGTTTGAGTGAAATCCGATCTCTAGAACTACCCAAAACACCAACCAATCTAATTTGGAACGAACTGCCTTTGAACTTGAATTGTCCAATTTCTTACACCTATTATTTTCGGATCGAGCCCAAAACTTGGGCAACATCATAATATGGTGGGAGGAGTTATTTGGTTAAGTTTGAGTGAAATCTGATCTCTAGAACTACCCAAAACACCAACCACTCCAATTAGGAACGTCCTGCCTTCGAACTTGAATTGTCCAATTTCTTACACCTATTTATTTCGGATTGAGCCCAAAACTTGGGCAACATCATAATATGGTGGGAGGAGTCATTTGGTTAAGTTTGAGAGAAATCCGATGTCTAGAGCTACCCAAAACACCAACCACTCCAATTAGGAACGAACTGCCTTTGAACTTGAATTGTCCAATTTCTTACACCTATTTATTTCGGATCGAGCAGAAAACTTGGGCAACATCGTAATATGGTGGGAGGAGTCAATTGGTTAGTGTTGAGTGAAATCCGATCTCTAGAACTATGGAATACACCAACCACTCCCATTAGGAACGAACTGCCTTTGAACATAAATTGTCCAATTTCTTACACCTATTGATTTCGGATCGAGCCCAAAACTTCGGCAACATCATAATATGGTGGGAGGAGTCATTTGGTTAAGTTTTAGTGAAATCCAATATCTAGAACTACCCAAAACACCAACCACTCCAATTAGGAACGAATTGCCTTTGAACTTGAATTGTCTAACTTCCTACACCTATTGATTTCGGATCAAACCCAAAACTTGGGCAACATCATAATATGGTGGGAGGAGTCATTTGGATCTCTAGGACTACGGAATACCCCAACCACTCCGATTAGGAACGAACTGCCTATGAACATAAATTGTCCAATTTCTTAAACCTATTGATTTCGGATCGAACCCAAAACTTTGGCAAAATCATAATATGGTGGGAGGAGTCATTTGGTTAAGTTTGAGTGAAATCCGATCTCTAGAACTACCCAAAACACCAACCACTCCAATCAGGAACGAACTGCCTTTGTGGGAGGAGTCTTTTGGTTAATTTTGAGTGAAATCCGATCTCTAGAACTACCCAAAACACCAACCACTCCGATTAGGAACGAAGTCCCTTTGAACCTGAATTGTCCAATTTCTTACACCAATTGATTACGGATCGGGCCCAAAAGTTCGGCAACATCATAATATGGTGGGAGGAATAATTTGGTTAAGTTTGAGTGAAGTCCGATCTCTCGAACTACCCAAAACACCAACCACTCCAATTAGGAACGTACTGCCTTTGAACTTGAATTGTCCAATTTCTTACACCTATTGATTTCGGAACGAGCCCAAAACTTGGGCAACATCATAATATGGTGGGAGGAGCCGATTTGTTAGTTTTGAGTGAAATCCGATCTCTAGAACTA
>NW_018921311.1:318551-330509 GCF_002207925.1 Prunus avium
CCCAAAACTTGTTCAACATCATAATATGGTGGGAGGAGTCATTTGGTTTGTTTTAAGTGAAATTAGATCTCTAGAACTATGGAATACACCAACCACTCCGATTAGGAACGAACTGCCTTTGAACATAGATTATCCAATTTCTTACACCTATTGATTTCGGATCGAGCCCAAAACTTGGGCAACATCATAATATGGTTGGATGTGTCATTTGGGTAACTTTGAGTGAAATCCGATCTCTAGAACTACCCAAAACACCAACCACTCCAATTAGGAACGAACGGCCTTTGAACTTGAATTGTCCAATTTCTTACACCTGTTGATTTCGGATCGAACCCAAAACTTGGAAAACATCATAATATGGTGGGAGGAGTCAATTGGTTAAGTTTGAGTGAAATCCGATCTCTAGAACTATGGAAAACACCAACCACTCCAATTAGGAACAAACTGCCTTTGAACATAAATTGTCCAATTTCTTACACCTATTGATTTCGGATCGGCCCCAAAACTTGTTCAACATCATAATATGGTGGGAGGAGGCAATTGGGTAAGTTTGAGTGAAATCCGATCTCTAGAACTACCCAAAACACCAACCACTCCAATTAGGAACGAACTGCCTTTGAATTTGAATTGTCCAATTTCATACACCTATTGATTTCGGATCGGCCCCAAAACTTGTTCAACATCATAATATGGTGGGAGGAGTCAATTGGTTAAGTTTGAGTGAAATCCGATCTCTAGAACTACCCAAAACACCAACCACTCCAATTAGGAAAGAACAGCCTTCGAACTTGAATTGTCCAATTTCTGACACTTATTGATTTCGGATCGAGCCCAAAACTGGGGCAGCATCATAATATGGTGGGAGGAGTCATTTGGTTAAGTTTGAGTGAAATCCGATCTCTAGAACTACCCAAAACACCAACCACTCCAATTAGGAACGAACTGCCTTTGAACTTGAATTGTCCAATTTGTTACACCTATTGATATCGGATCGAGCCCAAAACTTGGGCAACATCATAATATGGTGGTAGGAGTCATTTGGTTAGTTTTGAGTCAAAAACAATCTCTAGAACTATAGAATACACCAACCACTCCGGTTAGGAACGAACTGCCTTTGAACATAAATTGTCCAATTTCTTACACCTATTGATTTCGGATCTGGTAAATTGTCCAATTTCATACACCTATTGATTTCGGATCGAGCCCAAAACTTGGGCAACATCATAATATGGTGGGAGGAGTCATTTGGTTAAGTTTGAGTGAAATCCGATCTCTAGAACTACCCCAAACACCAACCACTCCAATTAGGAACGAACTGCCTTTGAACTTGAATTGTAAAATTTCATACACCTACTGATTTCGGATCGAGCCCAAAACTGGGGCAGCGTTATAATGTGGTGGGAGGAGTCATTTGGTTAAGTTTGAGTGAAATCCGATCTCTAGAACTTCCCAAAACACGAACTACACCAATTAGGAACGAACTGCCTTTGAACTTGAATTGTCCAATTTCTTACACCTATTGATTTCGGATCGAGCCCAAAACTTGCCATGGTGGGAGGAGTCATTTGGTTAGGTTCGAGTGAAATCCGATCTCTAGAACTACCCAAAACACCAACCACTCCAATTAGGAACTAACTGCCTTTGAACTTGAATTGTCCAATTTCTTACACCTATTGATTTCGGATCGAGCCCAAAACTGGGGCAACGTCATAATATGGTGGGAGGAGTCATTTGGTTAAGTTTGAGTGCAATCCGATCTCTAGAACAACCCAAAACACCAACCTCTCCAATTAGGACCGAACTGCCTTTCAACTTGAATTGTCCACTTTCTTACACCTATTGATTTCGGTTCTAGCCCAAAACTGGGGCAGCGTCATAATGTGGTGGGAGGAGTCATTTGGTTAAGTTTGAGTCAAATCCGATCTCTAGAACTTCCCAAAACACCAACCACTCCAATTCGGAACGAACTTCCTTTGAACTTGAATTGTCGAATTTCTTACACCTATTGATTTTGGATTGAGCCCAAAACTTGGGCAATATCATAATATGGTGGGCGGAGTCATTTGGTTAAGTTTGAGTGAAATCCGATCTCTAGAACTACCCCAAACACCAACCACTCCAATTAGGAACGAACTGCCTTTGAACTTGAATTATCGAATTTCTTACACCTATTGATTTCGGATCCAGCCCAAAACTTGGGCAACAACATAATATGGTGGGAGGAGTCATTTGGTTAAGTTTGAGTGAAATCCGATCTCTAGAACTACCCAAAACACCAACCACTCCAATTAGGAACGAACTGCCTTTGAACTGGAATTGTCCAATTTCTTACACCTATTGATTTCGGATCGATCCCAAAACTTGGGCAACATCATAATACGGTGGGAAGAGTCATATGGTTAAGTTTCGAGTGAAATCCGATCTCTAGAACTATTGAATCCACCAACCACTCCGATTTGGAACGAACCGCCTTTGAACATAAATTGTCCAATTTCTTACACCTTTTGATTTCGGATCGAGCCAAAAACCCATCATAATGTGGTGGGAGGAGTCACTTGGTTAAGTTTGGGTGAAATCCGATCTCTAGAACTTCCCAAAACACCAACCACTCCAATTAGGAACGAACTTCCTTTGAACTTGAATTGTCCAATTTCTTACACCTATTGATTCCGGATCGAGCCCAAAAGTTGGGCCACAACATAATATGGTGGGAGGAGTCATTTGGTTAAGGTTGAGTGAAATCCGATCTGTAGAAGTACCCAAAACACCAACCACTTGGCAACGTGATAATATGGTGGGCGGAGTCATTTGGTTAAGTTTGAGTGAAATCCGATCTCTAGAACTACCCAAAACACCAACCACTCCAATTAGGAACGAACTGCCTCTGAACTGGAATTGTCCAATTTCTTACACCTATTGATTTCGGATTGATCCCAAAACTTGGGCAACATCATAATACGGTGGGAAGAGTCATATGGTTATGTTTTGAGTGAAATCCGATCTCTAGAACTATGGAATCCACCAACCACTCCGATTAGGAACGAACTGCCTTTGAACATAAATTGTCCAATTTCTTACACCTATTGATTTCGGATCGAGCCCAAAACCCATCATAATGTGGTGGGAGGAGTGATTTGGTTAAGTTTGAGTGAAATCCGATCTCTAGAACTACCCAAAACTCCAACCCCTCCAATGAGGAACGAACTGCCTCTGAACTTGAATTGTCCAATTTCTTACACCTATTGATTTCGGATCGAGCCCAAAACCCGGGCAACATCATCATATGGTGGGAGGAGTCATTTGGTTAAGTTTGAGTGAAATCCGATCTCTAAAACTACCCAAAACACCAACCACTCCAACTAGAAACGAACTGCCTTTGAACTTGAATTGTCCAATTTCTTACTCCTATTGATTTCGGATCGACCCCAAAACTGGGGCAACATCATAATATGGTGGGAGGAGTCATTTGGTTAGTTTTGAGTGAAATCCGATTTGTAGAACTATGGAATACACCAACCACTACGATTAGGAACGAACTGCCTTAGAAGATAAATTGTCCAATTTCTTACACCTATTGATTTCGGATAGAGCCCAAAACTTGGGCAACAGCATAATATGGTGGGAGGAGTCATTTGGTTATGTTTGAGTGAAATCCTATCTCTAGAACTACCCACAATACCAACCACTCCAATTAGGAACGAACTCCCTTTGAACTTGAATTGTCTTATTTCTTACACCTATTGATTTCGGATCTAGCCCAAAACTTGGGCAACATCATAATATGGTGGGAGGAGTCATTTGGTTAAGTTTGAGTGAAATCCGATCTCTAGAACTACCCAAAACACAAACCCCTCCAATCAGGAACGAATTGCCTTTGAATTTGAATTGTCCAATTTCTTACACATATCGATTTCGGATCGAGCCCAAAACTTGGGCAACATCTTAATATGGTGGGAGGAGTCATTTGGTTAAGTTTGAGTGAAATCCAATCTCTAGAACTACCCAAAACACCAACCACTCCAATTAGGAACGAACTGCCTTTGAAATTGAATTGTCCAATTTCATACACTTATTCATTTCGGATCGAGCCCAAAACTTGGGAAACATCCTAATATGGTGGGAGTAGTCATTTGGTTAAGTTTGAGTGAAATCCGATCTCCTGAACTACCTAAAACTCCAACCACTCCAATTAGGAACGAACGTCCTTTGAACTTGAATTGTCCAATTTCTTACACCTATTGATTTTGGATCGAGCCCAAAACTTGGGCAACATCATAATATGGTGGGAGGAGTCGTTTGGTTAAGTTTGAGTGAAATCCGAACTCTAGAACTACCCAAAACACCAACCTTTCCAACTAGGAACGAACTGCCTTTGAACTTGAATTGTCCAATTTCTTTCACCTATTGATTTCGGATCGAGCCCAAAACTTGGGGAACATCTTAATACGGTGGGAGGAGTCATTTGGTTAGTTTTGAGTGAAATCCGATCTCTAGAACTATGGAATACACCAACCACTCCGACTAGGAACGAAATGCCTTTGAACATAAATTGTTCAATTTCTTACACCTATTGATTTCGGATCGAGCCCAAAACTTGGGCAACATCATAATATGGTGGGACGAGTCATTTGGTGAAGTTTGAGAGAAATCCGATCTCTAGAACTAGTTAAAATACCAACCACTCCAATTAGGAACGAACTACCTTGGAACTTGAATTGTCCAATTTCTTACACGTATCGATTTTGGATCGAGCCCAAAACTTGGGCAACATCATAATATTGTGGGAGGAGTCATTTGGTTAAGTTTGAGTGAAATCCGATCTGTAGAACTACCCAAAACACCAACCACTCCAATCAGGAACGAACTGCCTTTGAACTTGAATTGTCCAATTTCTTACACCTATTGATTTCATTTCGAGCCCAAAAGTTTGGCAACATCAAAATATGGCGGGAGGAGTCATTTGGTTAGTTTTGAGTGAAATCCGATCTCTAGAACTACGAAATACACCAACCACTCCGATTAGGAACGAACTGCCTTAGATGATAAATTGTCCAATTTCTTACACGTATCGATTTTGGATCGAGCCTAAAACTTGGGCAACATCATAATATGGTCGGAGGAGTCATTTGGTTCACTTTGAGTGAAATCCGACCTCTAGAACTACCCAAAACACCACGCACTCCAATTAGGACCGAACTGCCTTAGATGATAAATTGTCCAATTTCTTACACGTATCGATTTTGGATCGAGCCTAAAACTTGGGCAACATCATAATATGGTCGGAGGAGTCATTTGGTTCACTTTGAGTGAAATCCGACCTCTAGAACTACCCAAAACACCACGCACTCCAATTAGGACCGAACTGCCTTAGATGATAAATTGTCCAATTTCTTACACGTATCGATTTTGGATCGAGCCTAAAACTTGGGCAACATCATAATATGGTGGGAGGAGTCATTTGGTTAGTTTTGAGTGAAATCCGATCTCTAGAACTGTGGAATACACCAACCACTCCGATTTGGACCGAACTGCCTTTGAACATAAATTGCCCAATTTCTTACACCTATTGATTTCGGATCGAGCCCAAAACTTGGGCAACATCATAATATGGTCGGAGGAGTCATTTGGTTAAGTTTGAGTGAAATCCGATATGTAGAACTACCCAAAACACCACGCACTCCAATTAGGAACGAACTGCCTTTGAACTTGAATTGTCCGATTTCTTATACCTATTGATTTCGGATCGAGCCCAAAACTTGGGCAACATCATAATATGGTGGGAGGAGTCATTCGGTTACGTTTGAGTGAAATCCGATCTCTAGAACTACCCAAAACACCAACCACTCCAATTAGGAACGAACAACCTTTGAAATTGAATTGTCCAATTTCTTACACCTACTGATTTCGGATCGAGCCCAAAACTTGGGCAACGTCATAATTTGGTGGGAGGAGTCATTTGGTTACGTTTGAGATAAATCCGATCTCCAGAACTACCCAAAACAACAACCACTCCAATTAAGAACGAACTGCCTTTGAACTTGAATTGTCCAATTTCTTACACCTGTCGATTTCGGTTCGAGCCCAAAACTTGGTCAACATCATAATATGGTGGGAGGATTCATTTGGTTAGTTTTGACTGAAATCCGATCTCTAGAACTATGGAATACACCAACCACTCCGACTAGGAACGAACTGCCTTTAAACATAAATTGTCCAATTTCTTACACCTATTGATTTCGGATCGGGCCCAAAACTTGGCCAACATCATAATATGGTGGGAGGGGTCATTCGGTTATGTTTGAGTGAAATCCGATCTCTAGAACTACCCAAAACACCAACCACTCCAATTAGGAACGAACTGCCTTTGAACTTGAATTGTCCAATTTCATACACCTATTGATTTCGGATTGAGCACAAAACTTGGGCAACATCATAATATGGGGGGAGGAGTCATTTGGATAAGTTTGAGTGAAATCCAATCTTTAGAACTACCCAAAACTCAAACCACTCCAATTAGGAACGAACTGCCTTTGAACTTGAATTGTCCAATTTCTTACACCTACTGATTACGGATCGAGCCCAAAACTTGGGAAACAACATAATATGGTGGGAGGAGTCATTTGGTTAAGTTTGAGTGAAATCCGATCTCTAGAACTACCCAAAACAACAACCACTCCAATTAAGAACGAACTGCCTTTGAACTTGAATTGTCCAATTTCTTACACCTGTCGATTTTTGTTCGAGCCCAAAACTTGGTCAACATCATAATATGGTGGGAGGATTCATTTGGTTAGTTTTGACTGAAATCCGATCTCTAGAACTATGGAATACACCAACCACTCCGACTAGGAACGAACTGCCTTTAAACATAAATTGTCCAATTTCTTACACCTATTGATTTCGGATCGAGCCCAAAACTTGGGCAACATTATAATATCGTGGGAGGAGTCGTTTGGTTAAGTTTGAGTGAAATCCGATCTCTAGAACTACCGAAAACACCAACCACTCCAATTAGGAACGAACTGCCTTTGAACTTGAATTGTCCAATTTCGTACACCTATTGATTTCGGATCGAGCCCGAAACTTGGGCAACATCATATATGGTGGGAGGAGTCATGTGGTTAGTTTCGAGCGAAATCCGATCTCTAGAACTATGGAATACATCAACCACTCCGACTAGGAACGAACTGCCTTTGAACATAAATTTTCCAATTTCTTACACCTATTGATTTCGGATCGAGCCCAAAACTTGGGCAACATCATAATATGGTGGTAGGAGTCATTTGCTTAAGTTTGAGTGAAATCCAATCTCTAGAACTACCGAAAACACCAACCACTCCAATTAGGAACGAACTGCCTTTGAACTTGAATTGTCCAATTTCATACACCTATTGATTTCGGATCAAGCCCAAAACTTGGGCAACATCATAATGTGGTGGGAGGAGTCATTTCGTTAAGTTTGAGTGAAATCCGATCTCTAGAACTGCCCAAAACACCAACCACTCCAATTAGGAACTAACTGCCTTTGAACTTGAATTATCCAATTTCTTACACCTATTAATTTCGTATCGAGCCCAAAACTTGGGCAACATCTTAATATGGTGGGAGGAGTCATTTGGTTAACTTTGAGTGAAATCCGATCTCTAGAACTACCCAAAACACCAACCACTCCAATTAGGAACGAATTGCCTTTGAACTTGAATTGTCCAATTTCTTACAACTATTGACTTCGGATCGAGCCCAAAACTTGGGCAACGTCATAATATTGTGGGAGGAGTCATTTGGTTAAGTTTGAGTGAAATCCGATCTGTAGAACTACCCAAAACCCCAACCACTCGAATTAGGAACGAACTACCTTTGAACTTGAATTGTCCAATTTCTTACACCTATTGATTGTGGATCGAGCACAAAACTTGGGCAACATCATAATATGGTGGGAGGAGTCATTTGGTTAGTTTTGAGTGAAATCCGATCCCTAGAACTATGGCATACACCAACCACTACGATTAGGAACGAACTGCCTTTGAACATAAATTGTCCAATTTCTTGGACCTATTGATTTCGGATCGAGCCCAAAACTTGGGCAACATCATAATATGGTGGGTGGATTCATTTGGTTAGTTTTGAGTGAAATCCGATCTCAAGAACTATGGAATACACCAACCACTCCGACTAGGAACGAACTGCCTTTGAACATAAATTGTCCAATTTCGTTCACCTATTGTCTTCAGATCGAGCCCAAAACTTGGGCAACATCAAAATATAGTGGGAGAAGTCGTTTGGTTAAGTTTGAGTGAAATCCGACCTCTAGAACTACCCAAAACACCAACCACTCCAATTAGGAACGAACTGTCTTTGAACTTGAATTGTCCAATTTCTTACACCTATTGATTTCGGATCGAGCCCAAAACTTGGGCAACATCATAATATGGTGGGAGGAGTCATTTGGGTAAGTTTGAGTGAAATCCAATCTCTAGAACTAACCAAAACACCAACCACTCCAATTAGGTACAAACTGCCTTTGAACTTGAATTGTCCAATTTCTTACACCTATTGATTTCAGATCGAACCCAAAACTTGGGCAACATCATAATATCGTGGGAGGAGTCATTTGGTTAGTTTTGAGTGAAATCCGACCCCTAGAACTATGGAATACACCAACCACTCCGATTAGGAACGAACTGCCTTTGAACATAAATTGGCCAATTTCTTACACCTATTGATTTCGTATCGAGCCCAAAACTTGGGCAACATCATAATATGGTGGGAGGAGTCGTTTGGTTAAGTTTTAGTGAAATCCGATCTCTACAACTACCCAAAACACCAACCACTCCAATTAGGAACGAACTTCTTTTGAACTTGAATTGTCCAATTTCTTACACCTATTGATTTCGGATCGAGCCCAAAACTTGGGCAACAACATAATATGGTGGGAGGAGTCATTTGGTTAAGTTTGAGTGAAATCCGATCTCTAGAACTACCCTAAACCCCAACCACTCCAATTAGGAACGAACTACCTTTGAACTTGAATTGTCCAATTTCTTGCACCTATTGATTTCGGATCGAGCCCAAAACTTGGGCAACATCATAATATCGTGGGAGGAGTCATTTGGTTAGTTTTGAGTGAAATCCGAACTCTAGAACTACACCAACCAAATAACGCATCTGAAAGTCGGGCTATTGACTCTAAACTAAGCGCTTGTTGGGAGGCAACCCATCTAGGTACCTTCATTCCTTATCTTTTTAATTTTCGTTTGTGTGTTTCCCATGTTCATGGCTTTTACTATTCTTTGTCCTTGCTTTTATTTTCTTTTTAAACATTGAGGACAATGTTTCGTTTAGGTTTGAGGTGGGTAACATTCGTTTTATTTTAATTTTTTTCGTTTTTAAGTTGTTTTTTTTTTCCAGTCATGCAAAACATTGGTGTTTATGTTTCGATAATACTGTTTTCTTCAGTTTTTCGTGCTGAATCCAACCATATAAGGCCTGTAATTTTCTGACTTTTCGTTTGGAAGTTACAGCTATTTTTCTGAACAGGGGTCTGGAACTGGAATTTTTCTGTGATTCAGTACTGTTTTCTGTTTTCAACGTCAGTTTTCATGCCGTTCTAGTCTATTTTCTGGTATTTTGTCTAAAGATAAGTTGTGCGTTTGTTTGTCTATTTTCTGAGCATATAAGGCTTGTCAAAATCTGTGCAATACTTTAAGATATAATTGTTGAAAACAGATCTGAGGTCGAAATTGAAAAGAAGCAGTTTTTGTGAAAGATAAATTCTAGTTAAAGCTATCACTTTTCCTTGCTAATAGAGATGTATATGCCATGTTTTGATCATGAATGCTTTACTAACGTGTTGCCATGAAGGGTTATTGCATTATAATCTTTGCACTTCACAATACCATACTCGTAATATTTTGGTGGAAAAGGTTGCTATGCTCGAATGACTATGGAATATTAGTGGAGACTACCTTTGTGAGATATTGAGCCAAAAGCCATTCTTTGAGAGGGGTTTTACTGTTTCTACTCTTAAACACTCTTCGATTTTGTTCTTAATTAGATTGCTCTCATTAGATTTGTATTGGATACTAAAGAATTTTCTTATTTTCGTAGGTACGTCGCTTCCAAGTTGGATGGACCATGAGAGATGATGTTAGGCTATGCATGTTTTCACCCTCTAAAAGACATTTCATCCTACCCTTTTGTGTGCGTCATTAGCCCCTTTGTAACCAAACACTTAGCCTTTCTTTCACCACCCTTATTATCTATGACCTATACAACCCATTTCTAAGCCATACCTTATAGCTTAGGATGTGCCAAAGTGATGAAAATAAGAAGGTTGAGCTCTACACCAAAGAATTGGCGTGTACCGAGGTGTTTGTGCAAAATTGCAGAAAAAAAGAAAGAAAAAATAAATAAAAAAAGAAAAAAAAAGAAGAGAAAGAGTATTTTGCAATTCAAAAGAATAAAAGTTCAAAATCACTCCAAATGGAGTAGGAAATATGCACAATTCCTGGACGCTGAATACTACAAAATGTCAAAAGGAGTTGACCGTGTATGTGATCGTGAATAATGCTTTGGTATGTCCTAAGTTTTTGTTAATCCTTTCCTTTCTTTCATACCCCAAGCCTAGCCTTTCATTACAACCTGAGTAGAAGACCTAACTGACCTTTTGGGAAATCTTGCTTGGAGGTGAGGTATGTACTCTAGTTCTTAGTATTTGATTCTTTTCATGAGACATTATTTTCAGAAATTGCCATTCTTTCGTATATTGCTTCTCTCAGTGTCACCCTTTTGCTTGTTGGCGGATTTCCCCTACGGAATCGTGTAATTATGTGGCTTTTATCAATGGCCATGTGTCTCACTCTCACTTCTATAGAGTCAAGGCGAAATAATTCCATGGCATTCGAGTGTGGTTATCTTTAAGCTTTGATGTTATGACTTTTGGTATTACACGTTACACTATGATGCAATTATACTCAAAGTGGCATAGCTTTAGTGATGCAAATGTGATTGGCATGCATTGGTTTTTATTAGCTTGTTTAAAGTGGTGCCTTTAACGACTTTGTTTTGCAGTTAAACGTTTGTGGGTATCGTAACTGGTAAACCCTCAGGAGACACAACTCCTCCTACTAGGGACACCTAGAGGTTTAACGGCTTGTGGCACATGCTAAGTGCCATCGAGTTTACCTGCGAAAGTGGTTTAGTTAGTTTTTCGTTTTGTTTTTATTTTTTGTTTCTAATTTTGCTTTAGGTTTGAGGTAGTTTGATAAGTGTATTATTTCCTATATTTTTATACCTCTTTTATTTGGTTTTTGTAGGGAAAGTTAATTTAAAATAGCATTATTACCTTACTTTCCTTATTTTCAGCTATTCTGCACTCTTGGAAGGATTTCGACTGAAAATTGACTTTTCAAATGAATTTTAGCGCAAGGCCAATTGGAGAAGAAAGCTAAGACATTGAAGATCATTGTATCAAAGTTTCATAATTTTCTACCAAGCCAAATGCTCCAGACTTGCAAGTCAAGACAGCCTAAGTTGAAATCCCGTCAGAATTGCACTGCTGTGGAAGATTGAAGATTTGAAGACCTTTCCGATTTTTCCTAGTGGCGTGTAATATATGCTTGGAAAGCTTAGATATAAAGCTACGTTTCTGATTTTTTTCCAGAATTTTCTAGGAAGTGGAACGACCCCAAAACGTGAGTGCAAGATGGCTGACGTGTTTCCATGTCAAAGAAGGATTCTTTCCTAATTTGTTTCCTTAATTGTTTGGGATTTTGTTTTGCTTTAGGAGAGTTTTTCCAAACCTTTTAAGAGTAGGGTTTAGTTGTTTTACACTATATAAGATCACCCTAAGGATCTCTTCAGACCATCATCCTCCCATATTGTTGTTAATTATTATGTTAACTCGCAATTGTACGGGGCAATTAGTAATATAGCAAGACAAGTACGAGGTCGTACCCA
>NW_018921313.1:0-145740 GCF_002207925.1 Prunus avium
GAAGAAGATTTGATTTGGGTTTGGGTCACCACATATACTTCTCGAAATGGGAGAACCTTGAAAAAATAGAGGATTGGGTTTGAGGTGAGCATAGACATTTCTTTTAGGTTTGGTGAAATGGGTAAACCTTGAAAGAACAGAGGAAATAGAGGCATGATAGGTTCTTCTGTTTGGTTGTTTGATTGCATCACTAAGGTACCGTTTGAGTTTGGGGCGATGATAGAACCTTGAAAAAAGAGGCATTGGGTTTGGGGCTAGCAGAGGCATTTCTTCTGGGTTTGGAGAAATTTGTAAACCTTGAAAGAACTGAGGAAATAGAGGCACAATATGTTCTTCTGTTGAGTTGTTTGATGGCATAACTAAGGCACTGTTTGGGTTTGGGGCGATCACAGAACCTTGAAAAAACAGAGGCATTGAGTTTGGGGCGAGCATAGGCATTTCTTCTAGGTTTGGTGATGTTTGTACAATATTTGGCTAAGCATTTCCAAGCCACTCCAAGCAAAGGGAAGAGAGTCCCACAACAACAAAAGACAAGAAGATGAGACTCCTCCTTAGTTATAAAAAGAGACATCTCTCCTTCAAGAAGGGGGGAGAGCTTGGCTGGATGTTAGGACTTTATATGGCTCACTGGGCCGCTATAGGCTGACCCAAGAGCCCATTTGCTGCCTACAGATCTTTAGTCTTCAGCCAGATCCTTCGGCCTTCAACATTCTTCCTCTTCTCTTTGGGTCTAACCCCATGTAAAATGTATACACACATTATTATAATGAGAACATTCTTCTCCATGGATGTAGCCTATTATTCGGGTGAACCACGTACATCTGTCTTCTGCATGTATGTCTATTTGCCGGCCGAATGCTCTCACATATTGAGAGTCTTCATCTTTAAGTTGGTCTCATTACTACTCGTCTAGTTTTTAGCACCAACATTAAGACTATTTACGAGAAATAGAAAACTCAAGAAAAATAAAATACCTTGAAAGAAAGTCACGAAGAAGATGTTCTGGAATTGAGTAACCTCTTGAGAAGGTTATGAATATTGTGGAATTTTGATTGGACAAGAAACTTGATATGGTCTCTAACGACGCAATGACAGTGTTCAAGCCTAAGTTGTGTCCGGCCCGAACAATATGATTGAATGCTAATGGTAGTAAAACTCTCATAGCTACATTTCGACGTATGTAAAAAAAGTTCAAATGAACCCATATACCCATATGTCATGTGCATGTGTTTAGAGCCATAACAGGGACAAAAGCATTTTGGTTTGTGTTTGCATAATTGTATGGCACGAAGAAGACTTGATTTGGGTTTGGGTCACCATAGATACTTCTTGGAATGGGAGAACCTTGAAAAAACAGAGGCATTGGGTTTAGGGAGAGCAGAGACATTTCTTATAGGTTTGGTGAAGTGGGTAAACCTTGAAATAACAGAGTAAATGCAGGCATGATAAGTTCTTATGTTGGGTTGTCTGATCGCATAAGGCACTGTTCGAGTTTGGGGCGATGGCAAAATCTTGAAAAAACATAGGCATTGGGTTTGGGGCGAGCATATGCATTTCTTCCAAGTTTGGTGAAATGGGTAAGCCTTGAAATTGCAGAGGCATTTCTTCTGGGTTTGATGAAATTTGTAAACCTTGAAAGAACAGAGGAAATAGAGGCACGATAGGTTTTTCTTTTGAGTTGTTTGATGACATAACTAAGGCACTATTTGGGTCAGGGCGATGGCAGAACCTTGAAAAAACAGAGGCATTGGGTTTGGGGCGAGCAAATGCATTTCTTTTGGGTTTGGTGAAATTGGTAAATCTTGAAATTGTATAGGCATTTCTTCTGGGTTTGTTGGAATTTATAAACCTTGAAAGAACAAAGGAAATAAATGCATGATAGGTTCTTCTATTGAGTTGTTTGATGGCATAAATAAGGTATTGTTTGGGATTAGGGCGATGGCAGAACCTTGAAAAAGCAGAAGCATTGGGTTTCGGGCGAGCAAAGGCATTTCTTCAGGGTTTGGTGATGTTTATACAATATTTGGCCAAGCACTCCCAAGCCATTCCAAGCAAGGGAAAGGGAGTCTCATATCGACAAAACACAAGAAAAGAGGACTCCCCCTCAATTATAAAAGAAGACCTCTTTCTTTCAAGAAGGGGGAGAGCTTGGCGGGCTACTAGGGCTCTATATGGCTCATTGGGCCCCCATAAGCTGACCCATGAGCCTATTTGCTGGCCCACGAATCCTTGGTCTTCAACTAGATCCTTTGGCTTTCAACCTTCAGCCCTCATCGCTCAGCCTCAACCTTCGGTCTTTGGTCTTCGGCAATCTTCCTCTTCTCTGTGGGTCTAACCCCATGTACAATGTATACACACATTATTATAATGAGAACTTACTTCTTCGTGGATGTAGCCCATTATTCCGATGAATCACGTACATCTATCTTCTTCATGCATGTTTATTTGCCTACCAAATGCTCTCACATACTAAAGGTTATTCCCTTCAACAGCCACCTCATCTTTAAGTTGGTCTCATTACTACATGTCTAGTTTTTAGCACCAACACAAATCTTATCATTTGTTGAGCTCACCTTATAAAGACTCTTGGCGAGAAACAGAAAACTCAAGAAAAATCAAATACCTTGAAAGAAAGTCATGAATAAGCTGTTCTGGAATTGAGTAACCTTTTGAGAAGGTTATGAATATGGTGGAATTCTGATTGGGCAAGAAACCTTATATGGTCTCTAACGAAGCAAGGATAGTGTTCAGGCCTAAGTTGTGTCCGACTCGAACAATCTGATTGAACACTAATGGCAGTAAAACTTCCACAGTTACATTTCGACATATGTAAAAAAAGTTCAAAGGAACCCATATATTCATTTATGGTGTGGATATGTCTAGAGCCATAACAGGGACAAAAGCATCTTGGTTTGTGTTTGCATAACTGTATGGCATGAAGAAGACTCGATTTGGGTTTGGGTCACCACGGATACCACTGGGAATGGCAGAACCTTGAAAAAACAGAGGCATTGGGTTTGGGGCAAGCAGAGGCATTTCTTCTAGGTTTGGTGAAATGGGTAAACCTTGAAAGAACAGAGGAAATAGAGAGACGATAGGTTCTTCTATTAGGTTGTTTGATCGCATAACTAAGGCACTGTTTATGTTCGGGGCGATGGCAGAACCTTGAAAAAACAGAGGCATTGGCGAACATAGGCATTTCTTCCGGGTTTGGTGAAATGGGTAAACCTTGAAATTGTAGAGGTATTTCTTCTGGACTTGGTGAAATGGGTAAACCTTGAGGCATTTCTTCTAGGTTTGGTGAAATTTGTAAACCTTGAAAGAACATAGGAAATGGAGACACGATAGGTTCTTCTGTTGAGTTGTTTGATGGCATAACTAAAGCACTGTTTGGGTTTGGGGCAATGGCAGAACCTTGAAAAAACAGAGGCATTGGGTTTGGGGTGAGCAGAGGCATTTCTTCTAGGTTTGGTGATGTTTATACAATATCTGGCCAAGCACTTCCAAGCAAGGGGAAGGGAGTCCCATATCGATAAAACGCAAGAAGAAGGGACTCCCCCTCAATTATAAAAGGAGACCTCTCTCCTTCAAGAAAAGGGAGAGTTTGGCGGGCTACTGGGGCTCCATATGGCTCACTGGGGCCCTATAGGCTGACCCATGAGCTCATTTGCTAAACCTTGACCCATGAGCCCATTTGTTGGCCCACAGATCCTTCGTCTTCAGCCAGATCCTTCTGTCTTCAGCCTGATCCTTCGGCCTTCAACCTTCATTTACTGGCCCACAGATCTTTGGTCTTCACCCAGATCCTTCAGCCTTCAACATTCTTCCTCTTCTCTTTGGGTCTAACCCCATGTACAATGTATACACACATTATCATAATGAGAACATACTTCTTCGTGGATATAGCCCATTATTCGGGTGAACCATGTACATCCGTCTTTTGCATGCATGTCTATTTGTCTGCCGAATGCTTTCACATACTAAGGATCCTCACCTTGAACATCCACCTCATCTTTAAGTGGGTCTCATTACTACCCGTCTAGTTTTTAGCACCAACAGGTGAAATGGGTAAACATTGAAAGCGCAGAGGCATTTCTTCTGGGTTTGGTGGAATGTGTAAACCTTGAAAGAACAGAGGCAATGGAGGGACGATAGGTTCTTTTGTTGCGTTGTTAAACAACACTTGGTTCACCATGGCTGGATCTCGAAAAGATAGTGGCATTTGTCATGGTCTCTATTGGGAAGAAGAAGGACAATTAGAACCAGACATATTTTTGGTTGCAAGAAGATGAAGAATGTGGGTATTCTATGGGGCAAGAGAAATAACGGAAAATGGAATGTGGGTATTGGTGCTTTGTTTCTTGTATTGTAAGAAACTACTTATATAATAAATCTGCGGGGAGGTGAAGTAGGAGTCTGTTTGGTTACTATGACGACATGAGATGTTAATAACTCTATCTACAAGCACATGGGTGAAGTAGGAGGCCATTGGGCAATTTGTAGTGCATCTCCAAGAGGACATGGGCATGGATGGTTTAACAATGGAATCCCTGTTTTACGGCTACTTCAGGAATTCTATAATTTTTGGATATGCTCAAGTTTAAGTTAAAATAAAAAATAAAAGTAAAAATGGCTATAAATACCAACATCTATCTTTCGCAGTTGGCTGCAGCTGCTTTCTTCTTATGAGCCATGGCAGCAGCTTCTTCTTCTAAGGCATGCGCATGGCTGGCTTTGTTTGCCGCGTGTCCCTGCTATATTTTCTCTTCTTTTTTTTTTTCTTTTTTTTTTTCTAAAGTATTTGAGTCTCTTAATTATCTTACTTACATTGTGTTTCTGCATTTTCATAGGTAATCTCTTGAATCTCTTTGCCAACAAGGGTTTCTCAAATTTCTCATCTTGTTTTTGGGTCCAAGGTATAGGTCTTGTTTTGGATGGTTTCTCAGCTCGCCCTCTTAGCCCTCTCTCATTTGTCAAGCTCTCACACACACCCACAAGGTAAAGGTCTGCTTTTCAATATATATATATATATTTCATATTGGGTTTTCTAATTTAACTAATTTTGTTTTTCATGTCTATATATCTTTTGGTTTCTGTAGATCTATAGAATTGGTATTGTGTTTGGGCAAATGGTGATAGTCTAAACTAAAAGGAAGGGGGATATCACACATGCACACATAACTATAGTATCATGGAGGTTCGAATTTGAAAGCTCTTGTTTGCAAGTAAAAGGCCTTTTTTACTAATCTATACGATATTGGCAAATCCTTTTTTACAGGTCTATATCATATTGGCAAATCCTTTTTCACCACCGAAAGATTAGGGTCAGATGAAAGACATTTTTAAACACGCTAAAAGATTTTGAAAGCCCATTAAAAATATCAGCTTCTATTTTTTAATTTTATTTATAAATTTGTTGAAGGGAAACTTTGGACCATATTTTTCTCTTAATGGACAAGCAGTAGCCCTATTCCTAGACCAAAAACTCCACAAACAAATTCAATTTCAGACCTCAATTCCCAAGCCCATGTTTTATGTTTTTCTCTGATCTCTTTTGTATTCCGGGTGATTACCCCTTGAGCTAGTTTTGTTTCATGCAGCAGCTCTTGTTTGTTATCTGCCAGTTTGACTCCTATGAACACAAATAAAAAAATATGTCACACATACATATGGTGGGCTCTCAAGCTTAAGCTCCGTCTTGTAAAAGTCTTTGATTATCACGTGCTCCAAACTTAGAGCAGTAAAAGATTTTGCATTTATAAAGGTCATCGGAGAGAGGCGGTAGTAAAATTTCAACCCATCGTCCCAATTATTCTAATGCAGATTTCTAACTCTAAGGCTATATCTAACTCCTTGATACTTCTCTCAAATGAAAAATTCAATGTATCTCGAGCCTCTGTATTTAGTATCTACACATTTACATAAGAATAAATTGGAGCCCTCACACAATGTAATAAAAATAAAAATAAAAATCCAATGAAATCACTGAGTCTCAAACATGGCCCTTGTACCAAGGGATATGCGCTAGAAACCAGCTCCACCAAATACACTTTTGTGTCAATGTATTGCGTACACGGGAGTATATATAGTTTTTGTAATATTAATATATATAATATAAAGTAAAAAAATTTCAGGGGCCCTCAAAAATCAAGAACCATGTGCAGTTGCGCCACTAGCACTATGCCAGGGCCGGCCTTGAACATGATAACGTTTGCAGAAGGTGCAATCCAACCGAAGGATTCTCTTAAGCCATACATATCTGTGGCTTCTGTTGGAGGATTCGACAAAAGGATGGAAAAATTTCTTAGATTAGGCAGAGGTGAAGAGAAAGTCTTTCTGAAGTTCTCTGGAAAGATGAGAGCCTGCACCATCCATAACAAACAAATAGAAAGAAGGAAACCATCAATACATGAGGAGTAATTACAATGTAAACACAAGCCACCTTTAGTTTTAGTTGACGGATAGAGAGGCCGGTTGATTGTTCATGTCTGTTGACTAACCAGTCGATTGGTCCTCTCTATTTTCATCTAATTTAAATTCTAAATTGGTTGAAAAAAAAGTAGGGGATAAATTGACGCTAAAACTGCAGGTTACCCTATCTATATATGTACAAAAATTGAAAACTATTTAGAACCAAACTTATCAAGCATATAGGCATAGATATAAATACCTTAAAATTAGGAACAGAGAGAAGCAAACTTTCGAGGAAACCAAATTCTTTAAGAAAATCTCTCAGCGCAGGAAAATGTTTCCACGGACCGTCGATGGTGCATAGCTCTTCGTCCCAAACGTCCCACAGTGCAATGCTGGCCGCTCTTAAATTTGGAGCTTTCACACAAACTTTGGAGTAGCTCACATAACCATTGAATTGTAAAGACAAAAGATTTGGAGTATCGATTGTGGCCTTCACACTTTCATGGCATCCAATTAAAGAAATCGTTTGCAAGTGCTGAGCATGAATGTTGATGTATTTCAAGTTATCCGATTGATTCAGGACAATTGAATCGAGCGGGAAATGTGCAGAAACGAAGGTAAAAGACTCAAGATTCACAGCTTCATGAACCATAACATTCTTAGCCGTGCAATGCTTAACCTCCAGGGATTTGAGACTGGTACTTGAAACGAAAAATAGGGAACTCTGAAAAGAACATGAAGCTAGTGACAAGGACTCGATGGAAGGGCACTCCCGAATTAAGAACATGATAGCATAATTTTCCAGGTACACACTTTTGAGGCACATGGTTTTCAAAGAGGGAAGAAGGCTTGTATATATGGTGGGTCCAGGCGCAGCTCTGTGGTAAAAAGTTTTGATTCTCACGCACTCCAAATGTAGAGCAGTCAAAGATTTTGCATTAAGAAAGGTCCTCCGAGATATGCAGTAGTAAAAACACAACCCACCATCCCAAATATTCCAATGCGACTTACTAATTCTGAGGCTGATATCTAACTCTTTCACACTTTTCTCAAATGAAAAATCCAACCACTTATTTATAAGAGTTGCGTCTCTACGTAAGTACCTTACCATGCGGATCTTCAATTTATCTAAGACATCTTTCTTCTCGTCTTTTTAACGATATTCCAAATACTTTGCCAAGATGTTGTCGACGAACCTTTTATGTCGAAGCAAGTTTTCGGTGTCAACGACGTGGTTGTGGCGATAATAATGGTCAGGGTTGCCGCCCTCGTCGAAATCTAGTGAGGGAAGGAGAGACCAGACACCTTCCCATTGCTTGGAAAGAAAGCTCATGCGGACTGCAGCTTTGGTGGGGAGACTTCGGAGAATTTGGTCGATAACAAGGTCAGGCAAGCAAGGCCTGTGTTTTGTGTTGACGGCCATGGCGTTTTTGGTTATGATCTTCTTGTGTTTGGGTTGCCCTGCACACTCGTTTTCTCCTTCCAACGAAAGTACTAGTACGTACCAAGTTAAAAAAATAGAAGTTTAAATCACAAAAACTTAGGGGTGTATAGATATATATATGCCGATTGGAATTTACACTATTGGGCTTCTGAACCCCTCGATGAAACAGGAAACACAATTTTATAATTATTATTTTTTGTCAAAAGAAAGTTGAGTTAAAACAAGAAAACAAATAGAGAGGAAAAACACATAGAAAATAAGCAGAAACACACAATCTCTTATGAGTTATTTACACCAACACCCCTAAGGTTTTTGGTGTTTTCATAAAACCTACTCATATCTCAAAATTTACACAAATACTCCTTGAGGTTTCAATTTGTTTTCACAAAACCTTTTTTTTCGTTGATTGTTCGTTTAAAAATTAATAATTTCATTGAAAAAAAAAACTAAATTAGAATAACCCTATCTCAATTATCATCACTTCTATTAAGATAACCAATTCATATGAATATAAACAACTTCAATTCTATATGGTTCAGTAAACAACTTTAATAGGGATTCGGAATCTAACTCTCATCAACTTGATTACAAATTAGTAATAATGAAAATTCTTGAACTTATACTTGTACATAGTACGGATTAATCAATGATTACGAATTATCTACAAATATGAGTTAAATCAATTTATCAAGATAATGTGTTGAGTTCGAACCTCCTTATATAAATTATACTAATTTAAAATCTCAATATAAAAAATATTATGTGTACAGAAAAATTAATGAATCATCTACTTATTATTTTGTTTTTCTAATAAAAGTTTAAAACCTAACAACATCTTTTCTTTGTCTATCAAAGAAAAAACAAATTTAACGAAATATATGATCCACTTAATTAGAATGAATGAAGCAGGTCAATGACAGCCGCCACGAGCACGTTGTACGGCCCAGACTCCATAGCTGCTGAGCAAACAAACAAGTAGACATAGTGCAACCTCAGCGATCATCGTTTCTCTAAACATTTTCAACACCCAACCTAGACTTCAATATCAACCGATTGTTTTCTCATCGTACCTACAACTCTCGCGTGTCCAATCAGACACCGCCAACGAAACCAGTAAGACCCGCACCGAATCACGCAATCACAACCCGGATTTGTACGCCGGGGCCAAAGCCGATTTCATAAATCCCCTTCACGTCCGTCACGAAACGGTCCACCAAGGCTGGGTCTTCAGCTGAAAGCAACTCCGCTTGGCACAGTGTGAGTACCCGACTTGTTCGTTGGGTTTTGGGTTCACTTGAATTTGATTTTACTGATATTATTGTTGGTTTTTGGGTTCAGGTTGGGCGCAGTTGGTTGAAATTTGCAAATTTAATTGGCTCAGTAATTGTTATTTGGTGCTCTGGGGCAAAAAGAAATGGATTTGGTAGCTCACTGTAAGGTAAAAATTAGCTTGATTGTTGTAGTTTACTTCAAATTATGTGATTTGATAATGTGGGCATTGTATTTGGATTCTGAATTGGAGGGATTTTCAATATGGTCAAAGTTTAATGCTTCCCATTCTGTATGGTCAAATTGCTAGCTACAGTCTTTACTTTTTGTGTATTGTTGTTTGTTCTGTACAAATGCACATGCCATTATGTGTACTGTATGTCATTTTTCCCCCTATTTAATATGTGATTAACTTGTAGGGAAAGTTGGCATCTTTTCGAATCAAAGAGCTCAAGGATGTTCTCACCCAGCTGGGTCTTCCAAAGCAAGGGAGGAAACAGGTGTGTTGTTAGATATATTTATTGGTTTGAATTCCGCTAGGGTAGTTTCCAATTGTTGTCTGTCTCAGTAGATTGGTGATTTATTAGCTTCTTCTTTCTTTATCTTCTGAGTTGCTCATGAATTTAGTCACCTCTGTGAATGTACTTTGAAAGGAATAGCTGTCTATGATGGG
The DNA here is from genome assembly GCF_002207925.1 of Prunus avium. The sequence continues at coordinate 9,801 of NW_018921313.1, forward strand.
CTTTAACCATTGAGGCGTGGGTTCTCTTTCTTTTAGGACAGATTTTCTGGCTAGTTGTACAATGCTCAGTTTTGAAATGTGTCGGCCAGTGTTGCTTTGCATCTATAGGATACTGGCACTGCCTTTGTGCTATGTCATCTTCCAATAACCAATTCCAACTGACTTGGAATAGTTTCTTTGGGTTATTGAAAAACATGTCGTGCAAATCATTAATTTTTGTTGGTCATGTATTTCTACATTCTTGCATCGACATACGTTTTAGATTTTGTTTAGTCAACTTTTGCTTGTAGCTCTCAATCAGACATCTTGTAGCTGCTTATTTAGCTGATTGATGGAAAAAGTTAAGGTAGTGTACTTTAATTTTTTTATGTTTTCAGTTATGCTTAACAGCATGTTGAGCATCGTTGATCCAAAACCTCCTGGCTCACATATATCCATTGAGTGATGTAATGTTTCTGTTTCATCTATTTTTGTTAGTATAGTTACATGAGGTAAACCGTCTATTGTACTTCTCTTTCCTGTGCAGGATCTGGTCGAGAGAATCTTAGCATTAGTTTCAGGTGAAGAAAGTAAGTTCTTCAAACACGTCATCGTATACACCATTAATTTCAAATTCAGTTTCCTTCTGTGGTCACTGGCCCTCTTGCCAAACTGCAATATTTGACTATGAATACAACCCAAGAAGTAGTACATCCTAGTGGCACATATAGCTGTTTAGGTTAGGCGTTTAGCAAAATAGTCTCCAGGCTGTTTAAAATTGCAGACTTAGTTCTTGATAATTGAACAAGTTCAGACTCAAGTCCATTGTTCATTTACGCACTGAATGCTTCGTAAGAAATCAGATTGATTGTCATGTATATGGTTCTGTGCAGCATCCAATACACGCCATTTGTCAAAGGAAAAATTCATTGAGAAGAAAGAAGTAGCAGAAATAATTAATGAAGCTTACAGGTGCACTTTATGTTTGTGTTCTTGTATATGTTTTCCCTGTTAAGATTTTGTTTTTTCGTTTTTCTAAGTTGTGCCTTTTTTTTGGGTGGGGGGTGTCTGAATCCTTCATGTGCCTTCTTCTAAACCTTGTATCCTTTTCTTTGTGTTTGGAAATTTAGTTATCTATTTCATGGTCTTTTGAATTGTTATATCTATTGTCTTGTCCAGAAAAATGCAGATTACACCGTCAACTGATTCTGCTTCAAAGGAACAGAGTGGTTCAGATACCTGCAGTGTGAAGCCTAAAAAGGAAGTTAAGAATTTTAGTGATACAAATGCGAAGATTTGCTGTCCCTGTGGAAGTTCTTTGTCTACAGAGGCAATGATACAGGTTTTGTAGCATGAAAACTATCTTATGTTCTGCCCTCGATGTTTCTGAATGTGAATGTTGTTTGACTTTTAATAGGAATTACTTGTGGATGTTTGTGTATTTCTCCCATCTGTGTTTTCTCTTTGAAATTCTGCATAGCGCATAGTTATGGGCCATTGTATTATCTACTTGTGAATTGTAAATACACATAGGTCATTTGAATCCTCACTAGATTGACTTACAAAGTATTGGGCCATGCCTAATTCAGGTATATGTTATCTGCAGTGTGTGGACCCAAGGTGTCAAGTGCAGCAACATATTCGCTGTGTTATTATTCCAGAGAAAACAACGGATTGCAATCTACCAGTCCGGCCTCTCTTCTACTGTGAAATGTGTCGTCTCAAACGTGCAGATCCGTATGCATCATACTTTTATCAATTTCAAATTAATTGAGTCTTTATTCTGAAATGATATATAAAGTTGCAGTCGCACAGCGTATTTTGTAGTTTTGTTAACTGGGGTATACTTTAGGATTGGTTTGCAAAGATGTAATTGAATGGTTTGAAACAGGCATTACTTGTGTTCAAGATGTGTTAAATTCCTAATTCTTGGATTAGGAAGGTTATTGAATATGAACACTACCATTCATTCAATTTTATACACTTATATTGGAATTTTAGGTTCAATGTGGTAAGAGTTTCTTTTATTTGTTTATTTTTGAGGGTGAGCTCATCCTATTTCTTTTTTCATTTTCCATTCCCCCAAATGAGGGGTGGTTGATATTTTTGCATATGTCCCAACATGCAGTTTTTGGGTGACTGAGGTAGATCTACTATCTCCGGTGAAATTAGTGGCTTCAAATATTCCAATTGATGGGTAACTTTCTGTCTGTCTATCTGTCTCTCTGTCTCTCTCACACACGCACACATTAAAGCTGAATTTGTCTAGAATTATAGTTTTCTTTGCATATCAGTGCAACACACATGTTCTTTTCCTGCTCATATATGTTAAATTCCAGTGTTGGTAACAGAGCCTTTTGTTCTTAACTGTTTAATTATATTCAGCAGTTGCAATATTCTTTATGCTTGTTAAGTAAGGAGTCTGGTATATTTTAAAAAATATGATTTATCAATGTTTTCAGTGCAAATCCTACTCAGAATGTGGAGAAGACATTTCAACTTTCCAGAGCCAATAAAGATCTACTTCAGGATAATGAATATGATGTTCAGGTTTGTTTCATTTTGGTCAGAGTGGTAAATGATAGCTATATTTATTGATAAGTTGTGGTCACTTGTTGAAGATTTACTTTGAAAATTAGATACTGATAAGTGGTACCTATATGTTGTACAGGCTTGGTGTATGCTTCTCAATGATAGTGTTTCATTTAGGATGCAATGGCCACAGTTTGCAGATTTACAGGTCAACGGTATGCAATTTGGTGATCCCTTCCCATTAATTGGCGATAAATGATTTGTACCTGGACAGTTGTTTCTTACTTTCTTATAAAAAAATTAATTGAGTTGTACCTGTACAGTCAAATAGTTGTAGTTACACGAGAACACATATATGTAGCTATGCTAGCTATCCTCTACTCATGTGCCCAAGAAATAAACTGATGATGTTTACTGAGTTCAGCTGACATTTAGGGCAGCTTGGGTGACCTGGGATTTAAACTTTTGCACTACAGGCTGGCTTGTCCTACTATTTTTCTTGCCTTGTTTATTTTCATTTAAAAGTCAATGAATCCCCAATTATCAACTAACATTTTGATTTGTACCCTATTTACAGGTATGAGTGTTAGGACAGTTAATAGACCGGACCATCAATTGTTAGGTGCTAATGGTCGCGATGATGGAGCATTAGTGAGTCTATTACTTCTGCTTTTTATTCGTTGATATGTTTGTTAATATCATAATCCGAGGCATTTCACTTGTAATTCTTGCTTCATTGTTGATAGAGATTAAGGCTCAAGTATGCATATGTTTTCTGCATGACCATGCATTCCGTCCTTCATTTTGTTGTTAAGTTCTAGAATATTTTGTTTATACTTCTTTCATTGTTGTGAACTTTGGTGGTGGTTCAAGAATTTTTACATATTATAAAGTTTTTTGCTTTAGTATCTAATTTTTTTAAAGTATAATTAGATCCATTCATTGTAAGAAAATATGTTTCAGTTTAATTTCAATTAAAAAAATTATTTTATCTCAGATCACATTATGCGTTGGGTATGGAATCAATAAGGTTTCATTATCAGGGTGTGATAAGCGTGCTTTCTGTTTCGGTGTCAGACTTGTAAAGCGACGTACAGTTCAGCAGGTACATCACTGATTCTTCATTTAAATTTCTTTGACAGAATAATTAAGTCATGGAATTTATTATGGCAAGTGCAGCTGGTTAATGCACTACTTACACAATAGGTTTTGTTGATGGTACTTGTGCATGCATGCAATGAACATCTATCTCTAATCTGCTGTCCTTGGCAATTGATTCTAGCGATACGGAACATAAAATTTAAAAAGTACGTACATGAAAGGTCCCATAAACATGAACATATAAATATCTTTAATGGACCAACCTGGAATCAAGGAAACATTGTTGATCCATGACCTCAAATCTGAAAATTGTGAGAATTGTGAGAATTCTTTGCCATTCAAGTACAAAGTATTAAAATTCTGAGAAATGACTCAAGATGTTGAAAGAAAGCTATAAATCTGGATTGCTTCTCATCTCACCAACTGCATTTCTCCTTTACCCAACTTATACTCAAGGTTCTCAACTTGATTCCTAAAGAAGAAGATGGGGAGCTCTTTGAAGATGCACTTGCGCGAGTTTGTCGTTGCATTGGTGGTGGGCCTGCTAAGGCACCCGAAGATAGTGACAGTGATTTGGAAGTGATTTCAGACTCAGTATCAGTAAATCTCCGATGCCCTGTAAGTGATGGTTGTTTTCTTTTGACATTGTTGTAGTCTGTAGTTGCATGTGCTTGTTAATGCTGTTCTACTTGTTGCTATTCCTGCTTTGGGTCTTAGGGATGTCCTATCTGGTCATCCGACCCTACCACACACGCATTTTCTAAGATTATCTGCCATTACATCCACACACTGACAAGCATTTTCAACCAGTCGGCCCAATCCATTATATGAGCCCAAAACCAGCATTGGTCCATCGACCAGTCAACAGGTGGGTCACCACAATGAAAAAATATAAACAACCACCCAAAGCCACGAGCTGCAATTCACAGCCCATGGTTGCAAAGTCACGGTTTATGTTCTTTGGTCATTTTGTTATGGCTTATCTATCTCATTTAAGTTAATTTCTGAAAAGTATCAGTGAACTTAGTGTACATAGAGCCATGTTTGTGGTGTAGAGCTCATAGATAATGCTGCATATGGGGTAATGTTTACATGTAACCATCAGATGAGTGGCTGTCGAATGAAGGTAGCTGGCAGATTCAAACCTTGTGTCCACATGGGTTGCTTTGATCTTGAAACTTTTGTGGAGCTAAACCAACGCTCTAGGAAGGCAAGTTATACAATATACCTGTAAATTGTTCTTTTTTATTCTTTACAAATTTACACATATGAGCAAGTGTTTATTATGGTTGCAGTGGCAATGTCCTGTATGCCTCAAGAACTACTCCTTGGAGGACATCATCATCGACCGCTACTTCAATCGCATTACAATGATGGTAGTTCCTGTAGCGAACATTATCTGAGTTTATGTAGTTTCTGTGAAATCTTATGGAACCAGAGACATTTCTTACTGTTTATCTGGTGGACAGATGCTAAAGTGTGGGGAAGACATAACAGAGATCAATGTGAAGCCAGATGGTTCTTGGAGTGCAAAGACCAAAGGCGAGTTTAGTGATCTTGCGCAATGGCATTTGCCTGATGGATCTTTATGTGCTGGTATGAATTTGGAAACGTCAAGGCAGTTCAAGCTGGAATCTTGTACAAACGAACATAGTGGATTTATGCATAATCCTTGTGGGGTTATGGAAGTTAGTGGACATCAGCGTGGCCCATTAGAGGAAGAGTTTGAGGTTTGCAGTCAAAATGTGATAACAATGAGCAGCAGTGCCACAGGAAGTGGTAGAGATGATGAAGGTATGAACCAGAACTGCAATGTCTCCGCCAACGATGACTACGAAATCAACTCAGCTTCTCGTAGTTTTGACCCAACATTTGCAGTTATGAACGGTGGTTCTGCTCAAGCTGGGAATGCTGATATCATTATTCTTAGTGACTCTGAAGAAGAAGATGTCCACTTGGTTTCTCCTGGAACTGTCTACAATACTTTGCCAGTAGGTGGCAGTGGGTGTTCTCTGTCTGTACCTCCTGGCTTTTCAGGCTCATATGCACAAGATCCAGCTCTGAAAGCGTGTGCAAGCTCTTCTTTGGGTCTCTTTAGTGAAACTGGAAATGATATTGGGATATCTCAGTATCCATATCCTTCAGGCACTGAAGCAGATCCTGGGTTCCAGTTATTTGGTACAGATTCAGACATTTCAGATGCTTTCATTGATTTGGAGCAGACAGCAGTTGCCCGTTCAGCTCCAACAAATGGTAACACATTGGTCTTGGAGGAAATTCTAAATCCAAGCAGACAGGTTTTAAACTCATCTGGTTCCCATGCCAATGCTGACTTGGATAACAGCTTGGTTGATGATCCTTTGGCCTTTGTTAGTGAGGACAGCTCACTACAAAATTTTCTTCCAACTCAGCCCTCTGGTTTGTTGGAGCAATCTGATTCTGGACAACATCCTCCAGATTCAAATGGAATTAATACCGAGGATTGGATGTCTCTTAGACTTGGTAGTATCGGTGAAATTGTCCCCAATGATATTCAGGCCTGCACTGAATCTGCAAAGACAAATGAACTACGTTTGAGAAACCAATTTGGATCAGATAAAGGTAAAATCTTCATCTATTTAAACAAGATTTTACTTAAGGATGAAATGCATAATCTTGTTGTTTTGTGACTTTTGTCTTATCATAATAAATGCCCATATTTTCAACTATATTCACCTACTTTTGACGCAAATTGTGTGGTAGTTCATCTTGATCTTTAAGGGGCCTGGACGCACCTAGAAATTTAATGGCAAAGATATGGTGATTAAGCCCTTGTTAGATTCTTTTAATTGCTTTGCTTCAATGTCCACTAATTAAGGAATTGTGATGGAAGACTAATGTTGACTGAGGTTATAAAAATATGAAGATTTCGATATTTTTAACATTTATTGAGGCTGATCTTTCATATTATAAATCCTTTGCAGTTGCTTTAGTTAAGGGTCTAAATAATGGAGCTCGGTCAAAAAGAGAAAATTCAAGGAAATTTTCCGATGGACCTTTCTCCTTTCCTCGTCAGCCAAGGTCTGTAAGACAACGAGTGTGTCTATCGATAGAGTCCAACTCTGAATAGAAAAGGTTGTTCCTTACAGGAGGTGCATAATTCAATTTTCAAATTCTGCTTGGATTGTTGATGCTGGATGTGGGTTTTGTCTCATATTTCTTTTTTGGTTTATACAGGAGAAGCAAACATCTTCATTTTTGTAAATTCAAGGTTTCAGCCATGTGCAAAGCCGATTGACTGCAATGTTAGTTGTTATAACCTCTCATCTCACTAATCTTATTGGCAGCCCTTGAACCACTTTATTTTGTGGTGAGCTATAACTTCCGAACCTTGCTGTTCATTTTCCATTATATCCTAATATTTCAAGATTAGGGATCATGCATATCATTGTGTACGATGAATTTTGGCATCGATAGTGTTGATTTTAACATGTTCATATGAGAATTACTAAGGGGTGCATCTAAAAGTAGAAGTCAGCTGATTTGCATGTCCCTGCATGCGACGTGCTTGTTTGGACAAGCCTCAAACCAGATGCATTTTCTGACAATTTTTTTTTCTCTTCTCAGGTAACTTTATTTTCTTTTCTACTTGGTGATATTGTTGAAGGTGCAGGTTCGACTTGCTCCTCCTGCAATGATTTTGCAGTGAAAACCCCATTTTATAAAACAGAATCAATCTCTATCCACCAATAATTAACAATTGGGCATAGTGCAAGCTTCACCCCTGTAACTTATTCAACGGTGCTCTTTATGTGCCACCATGACCAACAAAGTGTAAAACCTTTACATGTTTTAGCATGCAAACGATGTATATGTAAAGAGAAAAGGTTTTGATCTGTAGGGTTGTCAGTTGTGGAATGCATTCTTACTAGCTCATAATATTTTATGCTTTATGAGAGTAGCAGTAGTGAGGGGTGACTTCAATGGGGAAGCATTGTGCTGGTGAAGTCGTAGGTCTTGTAGTTATAGTTATGATTGTGAAATTCCGCCTATGCGTATTTGATTTCGCAGTAGATACACACCTAACCTTTTTCCTCTGCAGCGACTTTAGAGTTTAGAAAGAAACGGGAAGAGATGGATGCCACCAAGAGGGGGAAGTATGCTAGAATGCCCATGGTTAATGCGAGTGTTAACTGTTTAAAAAAGAGACTGTATTCTCTCTACTCTCCATGTTTGTGCAGTATGGAAATTCTAATTTTACCGTGTAGCTTTATTATGAGTTTGAATTTGTAAATTTGTATTATGACCAGAGTGAATACAGGGACATCTATGAAAAGCATCACCCTGATTGAATTGGACTGCAGGAATTTGGCCCTGAATTTAATTTTGTATTATTGTCCACTTTCCATGTTCTGTTCCTCCCTACTTGTTTATCCTTTTTTTCTCTTGCATGTATAAGGCAAAAAAATGTAAGAGAAAAAAAATTTAACCGAAAGAAAGAGGAAAGAAACAAGGGTGAAGCTGAAGAGCAGTGTAATACAGATGACATTATTTCCGGCTAAACTTAGCCTCGGCCGCCAGTCAAACGGTGAACCCAAAGAAAATTCAACTATTCAATCAGCTTTAGCATTTATATATTGAAACATCTTTTAAAAGCAGCAGCTTGCATTGGAGTGCTGGAATGTAAACAACTGTTCTCATGAGATGAGTTAAGCCAACCCAAGCTCATCATAATAATACTTCGGGTCATTTCTATCGGCGTGATCGAGTATATAGAATCAAAGAAAGAAATGTTGCTTTCCCCACTTTGCAAAAGAAATGGCTAATACAACAAACCCCGCTTTGCTACCCTCCATGACATGAAAATATCAGAATATTATTTTTTTGTTATAGGGAGATCATGAAACTTTATTTATAGTGGTGAGTAATGTTGGAATTGATTGATTACATGTTAATGCACTTTAGATTTTCCTAGATAATTGCATTTGAATGTAGCTAGCTACAAGCCTACAACTATACTTGAACAAGTTGACGTATTAAATTAGTATTTTGATTAAAACACGATTATGCTTATATAAATGCGTATGTATGCACTTGTGGTTTTCCTAGCGTTACTCTTCAAAACTTATATATAAGCATAATTAATGAATCTCTTTCCTCTCCCTCTCATCGGTGTAAAAAAGCTAGTTTTACTAAAGTTGTTATTTTATTGCAAGCGGCTTGTATCTCAAGTGATTAAGAGCATTTACCTCTACACCTAAGGTCCTAGATTCGATTTGTCAGCCTTGGATTTTTCTTGTAACATAGGTTGTATTTCGGTATTTAGGTGAGGGTAAGCTTATGTATGTAGGCCCAGGACAATTTTTGATGGAGTAATTCTATGGAAACCCAAAGTTGATCTTTGGACACTTTATTTAATATATGGTTTTTATAGGTGTTCTTTTTAATGTTAGGTATGGCATAACATTTTAAATTTGAGCCTAATTTACCAAGTGAAGAGTTGCAAGGGGTGAGATGTACCTAATCCAACACAGTGTAACACAAAAAAGATGAAATTAAGCTGAAAGGAAAAGAAGAAGAAGACCAAACCAAGAGAAAAGAAGCATGCGATGAACCCCCATACCTTCCAATAGTATATATAATACTAGACAACAACATAACAACCGTACAAAAGTGCACACTTACGTGTATATATACGATCGACGTTATTTCGGGCTAAGAATCGATCAGTACGTAGATGTTCATGATGAAATGCATCCATGCATGAATGGATGGATCATGGATGCAGATACATTAATATGTATATATGTATATAAAAAATATGATGTTATAATATAGGAGTAGAGTAGCTAAAGCTAGCAACAGACGCCACTGCAGAATCCATAAGGTCCAATGTTAATGGGAACGCAAACACAGCCGATCTGGCAAGGAGCCACCAAAAAATTGCAGAGGTTGCCTCTGCACCCATTGATGGTGCCGACATCTCCACTCGTTTCTAGCTGTTTCATCGTCCCTGACATCAACGCCAAGCTCTCCTCGTTGAGACGACTAGCCATGGGAGCAGCTACCCCAAAATCTCCATCGTAGAGATTATTGGCATAGATGATTTTTGCATCACATTTGTCGTCAGGCTCAGAGGCGGGTGCTTCAGCAATATTGTTCTTGCTAGGGTTTCCATAGGCAGCTGGAGCAAAGGAGGACACCGTAAGCACCATGGTCATTACCACAGCAAAACATAGCTTGTTGCTCATCATCTCCATAGCTTTCCAATATCTTGATTCTACGTACTCCTTTGTCTCTGTCTCTCTCTTGAGCTCTTGCTTAATTACTTCTTCTGAGTAATTTATATATAAGTTATTATAACCAACAATTGCATGCAATATGCATGATTTTTTTCCCCATTGGGATCTGCCTAGTCTTTTGTGAAATAGTACCATACGGCAGCCTAACTTAGAAATAACTCATGTTATTTTCGTGCCTTGTTTTGTTTCATAGATAACTAATCACGCCATCTTTTTGTGTCCTCCAAAACATTCAAACTCTAAACCAAATATATACACCTCATTAAACCCACGAATCAAAAACCCCATGGACAAACCAGGAAAATAAAAGTAGCAAAAAAATGAAACTTGAAGGAAACTTCAGGTGGATAGCTAATTTGACAATTGATATGACAAGAAAATAAAAAAGGCCTTTCAGGATAAATATAAAGAGAGAGAACCAAAAAAGAATGAAAGAAAAAAAAAAAGAGGATTTCACTAATAATCCCATTTTAGGATGACATAATATACAAGAGGATTTCGGGGAGGGCAGCAACCCTGATGATTATTACCCCAACGACGTCGTATTTGCCGACAACTTACTCCGCCATAAAAAGTTCATCAACAATATCTTGACAAGGTATCATGAGAAAGACAAGCATACAAATGATCTCTTAGCCAAATTCAGAATTTGCATGGTCTACTTTTGCAAAGACGCAGCCACTAATTGTAGATAAGTTGTTGAATTTCTCATTTGAGAGAAGCGTCAAAGAGTTAGATATCAGCCTTAGAATGAGTAAGTTGCATTGGAGCATTTGGAACGAAGTGTGATGAGTTTTTACATTCGTTCCATCACAATTTCCGCTCCTTCGTATGGTCTTGAACTTGAAATGCATCGACAATCGATACTACAATAAATCAATTTCTTTATATAAATGCCATGAAAGTGTGCAGGCCACAATCGATACTCCAAATATATTTGAGTTTCATTTCAATGGTTACATGATCTACTCCAATGTTCATGTGAATGTTTCAAAATTAAAGGTGGCAAAGATTGGAATTTGGGACGAAGGGTTATCCACCATCGACTGTCCGTGGAAACATTTTCCTGCCCTAAGAGATTTTCTTAAAGAATTAGGCCTCGACATCCATATTTGCACAGAGCCTCCAAAATCAATGGACCGGCTCTGGCTCTCATCTTTCCAAAAAATTTAGAAAGACATTCTCTCCACCAATATTATTTCATTGAATGCACATATTATATATGAACTTAAAAAGTATATTAAATTTGATTTAGCTGCTACAACATATACCAGCGCACACCCCAATTGGCAAAAGTCCAAAGGGGATGCAATAACACCCACTCTTGCAAGGGAGCACCAGCATATTGCATATAGAACCTTTACACCCACCACCGCCCTTACCCTTGCCCGCGCCACCACCTTCTTCCATATCTATCCTGTTGATCATAGTGGGATACCGAGTCTTACTGTTACCGTTGCCGTTACCATTAGTAGGCTCGTTGCCGTTAATTATATCGGCAGCAATAAAGACAGTTTTTGTGGCGAAGGTGGACAGAATTAGCACCATAGCCACCCCCACCATACCTAGCTTCTTAATATCGGCCATATCATATATGTATAGGAATGTTTTGTGCATGCCTCGCTCTCCTTCAAAACCCTTATTTTATAGCTGTTGAATATGGTACAAACCATCATCTTGTTTGATTTTGCGTGACGGGAACTTTGTTTTTTTGGGTTTATATTTTATGGAAAGTAACGTATTCTGATTATAGATGGACGAGCACATTTAATAAACATGTCAAATAAAATAAAACTCTTAATAGCAGTAAACCTTGATATTTAAGACCAAACTTGTCACTTCATACTATGTATCTACTTTTGAACTATAATAATTTTCTTCCAACCAAAAAATAAAGAACTATAATAATTTTCTTATGACTTAGTGTCATATCCTTTTTTTTTCTTTTACATAATTATCATACACATGGTATTTATGACATTTATTTGTTTAATAGATTAATTATTATTTGATTTAACATTTCTTGAAATTTCATTTGAAAAATTATTTGTTTTGAACAAAATTTCATAATTTTCATAAACATTGATATAAGAATAAAATATCTACGTGGTAGGCTCAACAACCTCATATGCTACATGTTGAAGGGTAGAGTTATGGATTATAGCTTCAATATAATAAAACATATTGTGTATGCCACAGTACTAGTGTATGTGACATTCCCCCTCCCCTTTCTAACTTTTAAAAAATAAATAATATATAAAGGGGAAATATTACCAAAAAAATAAAAATAAAAATGAATTGGGGTACAAAATGCTCAATTTAGACTAATGAAAAATATGAGAGAAAATTAATAAATTAGAAAAAAATAAATAATATATATATAAAGGGGAAATATTACCAAAAAAATAAAAATAAAAATAAAAATAAAAATGAATTGGGGTACAAAATGCTCAATTTAGACTAATGAAAAATATGAGAGAAAATTAATAAATTAGGAGAACGAAAAGTGTCGTTCTCTCGGTGTAACACAACAACTAGGTGAAGTGAAGGTGAGTGACAAAAGCGCAGCACAAAGATCAGTTCTTCTACGGAGCGCACGCACTGGACACTTTCCACAGATAGAGAGATCACTTCCATTGTCTCAGTTCAATCTCTCTCTCTCTCTCTCTCTTAATCTACCTGGTAATGTCTCCTTCTTTCTCTTTGTTTCATTTCTTTTTCTCTCAATTTTCGTTGATTATTGTTCAGATTGCTCAATGATGCCGATGGTTGATTGTTAGGGTGTTTGCAATTTCGTATTCTTTCTTATTTTTCTCTTGATGAAGTAAGAATGAATTTGTTTCTTTTTTGGGTTGGTTTCCCAGAGAAAGTGTGGTTTTTTACTTGGGCACTTCTTCAATTTCATTCTAGGATATCTTAAACAGCTTAAATATGGAATCTTTTTGAGTTTCTCTTGGATTCTTTTAAAATTTTCTTAGCAACCAAATGGGTTCTAGTGTTGCCGTTTCCTGAATGACCGCAGCTGCAAAACTAGATTGTAGTCTCTGGCTTTTGCTCTCTCATCCCTTTGTAAAGGGATGGACTTTTTTGTTCTAATTCTTAGGATGGTATAAATGTTGATGGTGCTAAGAATGCATGATGAAGATTGTAGGTAAAAATGGAGAACCCAGAAGCAAATCAGCTTCCCGAAGTTGATTCATTGCCTGATGGGTTTGTTGAGAGCTCTCCAGAGCCCCTGGCTCCTCCAACTCCAACCTTTGAACAAGAGAAGCCACTGGACAATCGCGAGGATGATATTGCCTCAGATATAGATCGTTCAAAGGAACCTGTAGAAGAATTGGCTGCAGATGAGTTTCAAACAAGTCAGGGTAGGGCAGAGAAGACCCAGAAACTGAGAACCTTTCCTGTTCCATTATCGGAAACTGATAATTCTGATGTTTCAGTAGAATCAGTTCAAGTGCCCAAAAGGGCTTCTACGGAGCAGACAGAAGAAGGAGGTACGCTAGTCATGCCCGACTCAGCTGATTCTGTTTCTGAGACTTCGGTTGGGGTACCTGAATGCAGTGAGGTAAAGGAACAAGTTGAAGCAAGATGTCAAAGTTCAGAGAGACGTAAATATCTTTACCTTTGTGATTTTCCCGTTTTGAAAAATATAACTCAAAATGTGTACTATTATATCTGGTATTTTTCGTTTGATCTTTTGACATTAGTTTGCCACCCTCATTTCTCATTGCTTTTCAGCGACTGAAGGAGGCTCAGATGCGTCAGCAGCCAATGTGAAGGAAACATCATCATTGGAGAGTGTTGAAACTCTGAAAAGCAAAAAGACAGTTAGTACTACGTATTACTTGATCTCTTTTTTATATGATATCAATTTGTACAGTTGTTGATCCTTGCAACCTATGCAAGAAATCATGTGTGTGATTTTCTTTGTTGAGACTGATATTTGTGATGCAATCTTCACTCAAAATGTGTACCTGCAACCACATTCCCACGCACACATAAATATTTACCTATCACACAAATATGTTATACATGTAAGTCATCAGTAAGGTTAGTAATTTGGACTAATTTTGCCTCAGGAATCCACTGAAACCAAACGTAAGAGTGCAAAGCGTACCTTTAAATCAGAAAAGGAGTTCATAGAGTTCACCTTGAAGTATCAACAAGTTCTTGCTGAAAGAGATTCAGGTATTTTGAGATAGTTGTGCTAATGTTTACACCCAGTGTTTCCATAACTAATATACTGATGTTTACACCTCTGATAGGGTTATTGTGGGAGAAATCATTTATTTGTTTAGGAACAGTGAATGTTAAGTATAATGCATTTATGTGGTAGTATAATAGTTGATGTAGAAACGGACTACTTACACATATGATGTTTGTGCGTCACAAATTTTCATGAAGTCAAAGGGTATGGATAATTGCCAATTATCATTAACTAGATGTGATAATGTTGATAAGCTAAATTAAGATTAAGTTCTGATGGAAAGATGTAGCTTTTGCGAAGTCTTAGTGCAGTGGCATACCTTCATTGTATATATACATGGATTTTTATATATTATGAGCAGTATTGTAGATGGTTTTATTATTTATTTACTTGCATCCTTTTTTCTTTGTAGCCATTTCTGTTCGAGATAAGCTTGAGTCATTGTGCAGGGAGTTACAACGCCAGAACAAAGTGCTAATGGTATGCTATCTTGACTGACTGCATATCCTTAAAATGATTTTTTTCTGAACTTTTATATTTTCATATTTTCCTAGATGTTCATTATCATAATTTTCATCTCAGTGTAATTCTTTAACTTGTTTAGGTTCCATTTGACCATGCAAACTTAATTCTTACTTTCTATTAATAGCCATTGGTGAATCGAAGTAGAGGTCTGAAACTAGTTTTTCCAACCATTGGATGTACCCTTAATACCTATATCTGGGCCTTGTACAGCTCCCTTTTATTCATACCATGACTAAGCTCACTTAACTACATTGCTGGCCTGTGACAAGTTGCCCTCGATGTCTTCTTTTTTTCATTTTTTTAAAGTAAAATAGCAAATGTGCAAAGAGGCACCTGAAAGTATTGATTATATTCATTCTCCCATTACTTTGAGCTTGAGCATAGGTTGTTTCACGAAGTAAGGGTGCATTGGGTGATTCTGCATTCTTTTCTATCGTTAGTGATTGAGAAATATTTGGTGAAGGAAAAAAAGGATAAATTTTTGTGGAGTTGAGTGAAACTTTTCAGTTCATCTAAATAAGATCTGCTGTTATCATCATGTCCGCTATATTCAACATTTTGAAATGATAAGTTCACATTACTGACTTGTGATCTTTTACAATTTTCATGTCGATATCTTCTCTACTTTGACTGTATCTTACAGTTTGATATGATAAGTTGTGTAGTTGATCAATACTCGATCACCCACCTAGAAACATTGATGGCTTCCTGATCATTTAAACAGGATGAGTGTAAGCGGGTGTCAACAGAGGGGCAGAACTTGAGATTAGATTTATCAGTCAAGTTCCAAGATGCAATAAAGGTTTGACTATTTATAATATAATAGCTTTCCTCAGGGGATTTGAATATTTATTGTTGTTGGCTTATTAATTTGTAAGTTGACAAGTTAAACTTAATCCAAGGTTGAAGAAACATTACCTCTATCATACACTACAAAACATGAGATCTTTTAAAGTTCCAAACACTCAAAGTCCATATTTTTTCTCAACTTACAATTCTGTGTGTGTTGAAAAGGAAAAACAGACAAGATTTCTGTTCTGTCATGAATCATGATTATTTACATGCTCAAGAGAGCACATACAAGCAATAAGAGTTCGGTTAATTAACAAGTTTTGTATTCTTTCCAAACATCGGAACTCAGAACTAGTTCCTTTCTATTTTGAAAGCACAATTTATCTGTTCAGTGCATTATTTGTTTTTTAATGCCTTTTTTTAAATGATATTCTAACATTAAGTTCTTATGGTTATAGGATGTGAGCAATAAGCTAGATGAGCAAAAGGAAGAATGTATCTCTCAGCTAAAGGAGAATGAAATGTAAGAGCCAGATGTCATGAAAACATATGCTTACCATCTTGATGCATATACTGAAGCAAACTTGAATGACTTAACTTGGAGATCCCTTGCACGTGCATGTGTCAATGAGACTGAACTCGATTAATTTCATCCTAAGTGTCATATATTATTATATAGGATAATGCCATGTATTGTTTGTTATAAATCTCTGACAACATAGAGTCTGTATCTTTTTTGTTGACTTGGTTGATTGATATCATTGGTTTATTTCTTTTTTGGCTGTCTATAATTTGTCTTTATTGTGTCAATATTAGTTAAATTGGCATTCATTCATTTCCAGGTTAAGAACTAAGCTGCAGCAGCTCACGTATCAGTATGCTCTTTCTGAACAGCAATATGAACAGAAGGTAAAATTTAACTGTAACGTGCACAAATGACATTAGTTTACCTATAATGATTGTTTACTTTATTAGGTAGGGACTTAACTTTTCTGTAGTGGCTTTGTTTTGAATTAACAGTTAAAGCAGAAATCTCTGGAGCTTCAAATTGCTGATTTGAAGATTAAGCAGCATGAAGAGAAGTTAATCCAGGAACAGTCCCAGATGAAACTATATGCAGAACAGGTGTCACAGTTACTATCAACTGAAAAGAATTTGCGCTTACAGTTGACAGCTGATGGAGAGAAATTCCAACAATTTCAGGTCAACTTCTGTGTTATGTGTTGCTTTAAACCATTACTTTGAAACTGTCACCAGAATGAAAAACTGCTTAGTTAGAGGCTGTCAAATTTCTCTGCAGAATTCTCAAGAGTACAAAACTGAGTTGGTTCATTTTCCCTGTAGGCTGTATGGTGTTAGTTATGTAGCCATGCTAGTGGGTTGTGTCTCACGTAGATTACACTCATAGAAGATTGGTTGTTGCATAATTGATATGTTATTCAATGTCATGAAACAAAGAAAAGAGATTACCTTGGTTATCGATGGATATATCAATAACTTGTGATTTCATGATCATTCTGTGATTAGTATCTTTGAGTTACTTGGAATTATAAGTCCTAGTTGTTAACAGAGTGAGAGTTGGGCCAAAAATTGGCAACTTTCAAATTGATTGGCAGAAGTGAACTCACCACCTGTCTCCTTGCTCTATGTATCTTTGAGTATCTTTGAGTTACTTGGAATTATAAGACCTAGTTGTTAACAGGGTGAGAGTTGGGCCAAAAATTGGCAACTTTCAAATTGATTGGCAGAAGTGAACTCACCATCTGTCTCCTGGCTCTATGTATATCATTCAAATATTAAAAAAAGTGTGCTTAGAGCCTTCCAATGTATGTCTTCATTAGGCATTACTGAAGAGAAGGCAACCTACTCTTTGTGCTCAATTTGAGCATTCTTCTTTCAGAATGGACCTTTCAGATACTTGGCGGGTCACCTCACAAGTGCTTCAAGCTGAATGTTTGTGTTATCAATACACAACTCAATCTGGTCTTAATTAAGTATTATATTTATTGTGTAGGATGCTTTGTTGAAAAGCAATGAAGTTTTTGAGACATTTAAACAGGAGATCGAAAAGGTGAATTATTCCTTCAAATTACATTTTCATTTAGACACACTTTTCCTGATTTCTCTAGCACGGTGCAACTCGCATGATATGTTTGTTTTAAACTAAGCTACCCTGTTTGTTACATGTGCAAAATTGTAGATGGCAAAATCTATCAAGGAACTCAAGAAGGAAAATTTATTCTTGAAGAGCAAATGTGAGAAAACAGATGTTACTCTTATAGAACTCGTAGATGAGGTATAGTTCACTTTTTTGTTTCTATTTCTTTCAATTACTCATCAATCAACAGTAAACGTTGAACTCAGGCATATGCCTTTATGATGCCTTATTAAGAAACAGCATAGATGAGGAATAACACAGATTTTTATGTTGGTCTGAGCAGCGTGAACGGTTGAAGAAACAGTTGGAGAAAACAAAGAATCAGAAAGAAAAGCTTGAATCCTTGTGCCGATCACTTCAAGCAGAAAGGAAGCAGAACTCCATCGGCAGCAACAACTCCGATTCAGTTCCATGATGAACACTGCTCTACTCAACCATGTAACTTAAAATGGGTTTAATAATCACCATTACAAATGTTACCCTATATACTATTTTTGGCTATGGCTTGATCTCAAGAAACGGGAGAAAATATCAAGATGTTGCTGAGTGTAATTTATACTCTATTATTTTAGCATATTTGTATCCTCTCTATCTCTATGTTAAATCTCAAATTCGGGAATCGGATTTGTTCATTTTGTTATTCTTGCATGAATGGAAATATTATTCTTCCAAAAATTCAAGCTTTTACATCATTTTTATATATTTTCTTTGGGGTTGTACCTCTTTCTATAATGCATGTTCTTGCAAGGGAGAAGCTCTCCGTATCCTTGCACAATGGATATTGTTCTGTTCATGCTCTACCATGTATGACTAATTCGGCACGATTATTTAAACAAATCACAGTATTTAACACCAACTGAAATGATATGATTTAAACACAACATGAATCGATGAGTCGACTCGATTCGATGAGTCACTTAGTGCTATGGATTGGGACAGAGTTACACAAATCCATGAGTCGACTCGAACCGATGAGTACTTGAATCAATGAGTCGACTCAATTCGATTGTCACTTAGTGCCATCCATTGTCACAAATAAAATCACCCGAGAACAAAAATAGAAAGAAAGCAAAAATTACGAGTAAACAAAAATAGAGTCCACTTCATATCTCATATTATATAAATAAAACCCAATGGCCCCCAGGTCCGAGGCAGCAAAAGCATACTGTTGGAGAAAGATCCGGAAAAACCGTTTGTTTTCGTTCTCTCGAGCTCAAAAGCTCACCAAATAAACAAAGAACCCTGTGGCTGTGGCGCCAACATGGAAGACCAAAAGCAACAGCAGCAACAAGGCAGCAACAACAACAATGCCAATGGGCCTTTGGAGACGACCAGAGCAGAGCGAGCTGTTTGGCTCATGAAATGCCCTCCGCTTGTCGCTAAAAGTCTCAAGCCTGACGCCTCCTCCACTTCTGCCTCTGCTTCTTCTCAATCTGATCAGCAGTCTTCTCGCCCTGTGGCCAAGGTCGTTCTCTCCATTGACCCTCTTAACTCCAATGACGACTCTTCCTCTCCTCAGGTACTTTTTCATTTCCGTTTACTCGACAACTCAAAAAGTGGACGTTTTTCCCTTTTGGGTTTTTACTTTTTTGTGCATGCATTGTCGTTTCGGTCATAATCTTTGTAATTCTTGTGCATTTTCTTGTTTATAAAGCTTTGGTCTTTGATCCTATGCATGCCCTTTTCTATGGATTTTCTGTTGCTTGCTGAGTTTTGTTGCTCATTTTCTTTTTCTTTTTTTCTTTCTTTATCATTTTTCCCAAAGTTTTCATTTTGGGGTTAAGAATTTTCATGATGTGGGTTTTATAGAGTTCAGCTCTTTATGTGTTTATCTCCAAACCCAATTTACAAGTTAGGTTTTCATGACCCAGGTCCTGGCTTTTCTATCAATTTTTATTGTTCTGCAAAGTTTTGGGTTAAAGTCTTCATCTTTATAGTGTGATAGTATCACTCATCTATGTAGATATCCTCTTTTGTTGCCCTTTCCTTGACATAAGTTGTTATAATGCAGTTCACCATGGAACTGGCGGCCACTGAATCTGGAAATATGCCCAAGTGTTACTCTTTGGATATGTCTAAAGACTTCATTCCAATGTCTGTGTTTTCTGAGTTATCACAAGGTGAGTATGCCTTTTTCCTCTGTGGCTTTTCTTTACTGAAATGCATTTGGCTTGACATATTGATGCTTCTATTCTAGTTGGGTATCCACTTGACATCATGCTAAACTTTTCTGCTCCTTATTTTTGTCAAAAGCTAGCATTTAAAAATTGATGGTTTTTACTTCAGTTAAAATGGTACATGCTACATCCAACAGATTGTTGTATCATAGGTAGAGAAGAATAACATTGTTGGCTTGCATGGTTTTGTGTTGGGAAATCAGCTTTTAGTGCCACAAAGAAATGTAAATACCCAAGTTCCTGGATTAGGCTTTTTAAATTTGAGATTGGAATTCAATTTCTTCTCGGCTACATTTTAGTATCACATATTTCTAGTTTAGGTTCTTGTTATTTCTAACTCTTCAATTTATTTTAGCGGAAAGATATGCTTACAAGGTATGATACTCGAAATCAGAAACATAATGTTAAAAATTGATTGGGGTTATATTACTTCAACAGAGCTGCAAGCACATATTAACTTTAGCTGTCCATTGTGCACTCTCAACTGAATGTGCGAAATTCTTTTGTGACTGTAGGAAAGTTATCTGTGGAGGGGAAAATATTGAACAAATTTGATATGAAGCCCCATAATGAGAACCTTGAGAATTATGGGAAACTTTGTCGTGAACGGACGAAAAAGTATATGAAAAACAGAAAGATTCAGGTTCCTTGGATTACTTTATATATTTTTCTCACACTCTATTTCAGTAATCTAATAGCTTTCAGTAGTATAATCACTAATTTGTCCCTTTTTTCCAATTTTCAGGTGATTGACAATGACAATGGGGCTCATATGAGGCCTATGCCAGGGATGATTGGTTTTATAGCTCCTGGACCCAGCGTACGTAAAACCACCTTCTTTTTGTACATATTGTTCCTGAGTAAAAGTGTTCCTTGCTTTCCATGGGACAGACATTATTTGGGACTGCATTTTGTATGTTGGCATTTGATTTTAGTATTGATTATCCACCATTAAGTATTAAGCATAAGAAGAACTGTCTTTCATATAGGAAAAGAAGAAAATGCCAACAAAGGGGTCAGACACGAAAAGAACAAGGAGGGACCGAGGAGAAATGGAAGCCATTATGTTTAAGCTCTTCGAAAGGCAACCAAATTGGACGTTAAGACAACTGATCCAAGAAACAGATCAACCAGAAGTATGTTCTGTTTTCTGGTTATTTCTTTCTGCATGATTTATAAGTCTTCCCCCATTGAATCTTAATATTAGAATTACTATCTAAACCTGTCTTTTTCCAGATTAATGTAAGACCCATCTTGTTACTTGCATATACGGTATACCATGTACATACATGCATGGCATTATTGACAAGGAAAGCTACTGAATATCCTCGTACAGACACCTTACTAATTATTGAGAAGGAAAATTGCTGAAAATTTTCCAAACAGAGGAAATTTGAAGACATCCTCCCTGTTAAATAGCACAAAATTAGGCAATCAAAATGTTACTTTTACTAATGGAAGTATGAGAGATATTGAGATGAATGCATTACACATGGTTAAATATAGAAGATGAGCAGAATCAAGAAACTAAATCCCATAGGCATTTAAGTGGGAAAACATAATTTAAAGGCAGCTAGATAAGAAACTTATCCTTTGAACTTGTAACACACCAATAACCTGATGATCTTTGATTAACTGTAAGCTTTTCGTTATATCATCATAATGTGACTGTTCTTATGAATTTGTCCGTTTGCAGCAATTCTTGAAAGACATACTTAAGGAACTTTGTGTTTACAACAACAAGGGAGCTAATCAAGGGACGTATGAGCTGAAACCAGAATACAGGAAATCTGTCGAGGAGCCAACTCCCGAATAGGTTGTATGATATAGGTTAACTTTTGCAGACACAGACATCTCCCAGCCAAAGGCCTCTGTTACTGATAATTGCTAGTTCCATTCTTCTTAGGCTACTGACCTGATCCTTCTTTTTAGCAGAGAACTGGAATTTTGGAATTTTTGTCTAAGATTGTAGGTTTAGGATTTCATGGTAATCATCATTTGAAGTGTGCACTTTCATATCTTTGTATACAATTAGCAGCCAGCCAGCCTTCTTTTGTTCACATGATTTAGAGGCGTTCCTGTGTCATTTACATTTCCTTTTTGCAATATGAAAATGCACTCAGCCACTGGCATTATCAGATGGCTTTTTGTATGAGTTTGACTGAAATTCAGTTAAAATGGTTAGACTTGGGGATTATAAAATTTAAAACAACAAATAATCTCCTTTGCTTTATTGTTTTGGTCCATGGCTTAAAGTCTAACCGCCTGAATAATACAATCTATGACAAAGTCAATTGTAGAGGTTAGAATCAAATCTTACTTCAGCAGTGACGTGGGATTTGTGGACGCCTTCGTTGTTGTCCTTTTATGTGAATTTTTATAAATAAATAAAACAAGTTTGTATAGCTCAAATTATTAACAGTAGTTACTCTTATATCTGAGGTCATGATTGTTACTCTTACATCTGAGGTCGTAACTAAATCAAACATGCGAACAAAACTTAGAATCAATATGGGATTTAACTTTTTAAAAAAAAAAACTTTACTAACTCTACTCAAGTGATCGATCATAAAGCTCCAAATTTAAGTAGTGAAAAAAAAAAAACGTGATTTGCCAAAAATATGTGAAACACGTCTCTCATAATTGCTAAACACACCAACACCTACTTCCATGAAAAAACCATGACAAGAAATTATGAAATGATTTTTTTATTCAATAAAAAATTAGACAACAAAAAAGCAATTCATCAACTCCACACAAAAATGAAAATTGAAAAAAAGCACGTGGTGTACACACCAACAGCGACTTGGACTTGGACTAGGGTGGGCCCCGCTATCAAAGACGTTCAACAACTTGCCACGTCATAGTTTGGACCCGAATAACCAAAACCGGTCCGAAACCGAATTCTTTTCCCATTCTAACTTGGAGAGCTCCAACCAAGTAAAAAAAGCGTGTGCTCACCACGACGTCGTCTTCTTAAGCCTTCTGAACCCTCTCTCTCATTTCTCCCAACGAAAGTCAATTTCGGTTCCACCTAACACCACCGATACCTTTCCTCATCTTCTTCTTCTTGTTCTCTCTCTCTCTCTCTCTCTCTCTCTCTCTCTCTCTCTTTCTCTGTCTTCCAATCTTCCCTTCGCAAAACCTCTCTCAAGGTACGATTTCTATCTTCTTGCTTTTGGGTTATTGTAATTTTCTAGTTTGGAATTGACGCCTTCGTGAATTGCATTGTATTCTTCGAAGTTGTTGTCTTTCTTGATTTTGTTGGTAATCTTGTTTGATTTTCAGTTTAAATTGATGTATTTGGATGGTGTAAATTGATGGGTTTTAAGAGGTTTAACATGAGTTGGATGATTTGTTTCATCATAATATTTTTCTGGGAAATGGAATCTGGACGATTTCCGACGATTTCCAATTGATGTTGAACTCGAGTCTTGACTGGTCTAAATTGATGGGTTTTCCTTAATTTAATCAAGATCGTTATTTTGGTGACAGATTTTGTATTATTAAGTAAAGATTGAGGAAAGTCGTGATTTTGATTTTCAATTAACTGGGTTTCTTGACTTTCTTTTAGTTCTTGTTCTAAGCATAGCATTTTCTCAACTTCAGAATAAGCTTTTTCGATGACTATCCATTTGACCAAATAATATCTATCGGTTTTGGCTTGTGGGTGGGTTTAGAATTTTGAGAAAATTGGGTTTTTATGTTGACTAAGACCTGGATTTGGTGCTCGTGTTTGCAAGATAATGTTGACAACTTTATTATGTGATGACTATTTGTTTACCTTAGATGCAGCATCAACATCTGATTATAGGCATATTCATATTTTTGGTAACATTTAGAAGCATGTGTTTTCTTACTCTTCCTACTAAGTAGGAGGTATTGATTATGCATTTTTCCTCGTTTTGCAGGTTACTTTTCTCCGCAATAGGAATGGATTCCTTTTTCAAAGTTGCAAATGAAGATTGTGTGCCTTCTGAACTAGACATTCTCAGATGTCCGTTTTTGAGAAACATCAATGAGCCCACCAATTTTTCCTTCGCCTCATCCTTGGCCTTCCCAGTGCCTGTAAGTTATATTTCCTTTCGCTGATTTGAATCTTCTATTGTTTTCTATGTTACTGTAGGCGTACTTTTGGTTATTTGCATCTTCTATTGGCACTTACAGCTGCTTGATTGAAATTGAGCCATTTTCTGATACTACTTTCTACTTTTCTTGACCAGGGACGTGGCGGCAAAGGTCCAATTTTTGAAGATGGTCCCAATTTTGACATGGCATTTAGGCTTTTCCATGGGAGTGATGGAGTAGTCCCCCTTTCTGGAAGATCATTTGTGCATTCTAACATAGTTGAGCCTCAACCAGCCCCATCCATGTTTAATCCATTAGCTGCAAAGGCAGCCACTATCAGTCTCTCATCATTTGGAGGGCCATTCAGCTTTGATGCATTCTCTGAGAAGTGGAAGAATCAGAAACGAAAATCCAATTCCTCCAAAAAAGATACTTCTTCAAAGGTAAATTGATTGTTGCTTCACACTACAAATTTCCCAGCTTGCTGAGTAATTGACATATTATAAGTTTTGAAATTTCTTGTGATTTTGTTGAATTTTTTTACTTTGTATCATTAGACAATTTTATGTATTTTCCGATGTTTATTATATTTGGAATTGATGTTTCAGGGAGGAAATTCTAATCATGAGGCTTTGAGTAATGAGTGGCTGCAATCCGGAAGCTGTCCGATCGCGAAGTCATACCGTGCTGTTAGTGGTGTAATTCCGCTTGTTGCAAAGGCTTTTCAGCCCCCTCCGGGCATGAAAATTAAGTGCCCACCAGCAATAGTTGCAGCCCGAGCAGCTCTGGCGCGAACTGCATTTGCAAAGAACCTCCGCCCACAGCCCCTTCCTGAAAAAGTACTTGTGATTGGAGCATTGGGCATGGCAGCCAATGTTCCTTTAGGGGTATGGAGGGAGCACACCAAGAAATTCTCACCATCTTGGTTTGCTGCTGTGCATGCAGCTGTTCCATTCATAGCCATACTTCGGAAGTCTGTGCTGATGCCTAAATCAGCCATGGCTTTTACCATTGCAGCATCAGTGCTAGGACAGGTCATTGGCTCGAGAGCAGAGCGATACCGGCTGAAGGCAGTGGCTGCTAAAAAATTGTCTCTGACTGAAACCCCATTTGGTGGGACAAGTGAGTTACAGGTGCTTAAAGCGAAAACTGGTCACTGCAATGACATTGAGGAGTGGAATTCAGTTGCTCTTCAGGTTACGCGTCCTTCTTCATCTACCGATGTGTTCTGCTGATTGTTAATGGAATTTTGATGGCATTGATCCATCATTTCTATGTATTTTTACAGAGTGTAATTCTCTGTACTAAGTCCATTTGTGCCTCTAAACACTGTCTTTGTCCTTTGAAGACTTGAGAGAAGAATAAATGTATAATGCGAATCACGATTTTTTTATCAAAGTCATTTCCTTTATTTTATTGTTCCCGTCCAATTTGGGTCAACTGTCCAAACTTGTTTGCATTTTGAGTATGTATTTGGCTATGTGACCTGTATCCAGTGGAGAGATGGGATGGAAATGAGCTGTAATAGTTGTACAAGGTAATCTAGTCTAAACTAGAAAATTCAATATTGGTTAATTTGGTTCTTATCCACGACCATACAAGTTTGAATCGTTATACATTAACAATTGTCGTTCATGAGATTTAAATCAATCATCGATAAAGGTTTAGAAAGACCTAATCAAAATGGTTCATGAGATTTATTTCTAAACCTTTATCAAAATAGTTCATGAGATTTAAATCAATCATTGATAAAGGTTTAGAAAGACCTAATCAAAATGGTCACATGGCTAGAGTATTTATCAAATAATGGTTAATTTTTATTTATTTAAATTTGTAACAATCTCGCAATCAAATGTATTTATTGTAAAAGAAAATAATCGAACATAAAACTTGGGATCACATGGCTGGAGTACTTATCAAGTAATGGTTCATTTTCATTTATTTAAATTTGTAACAACCTCGTAATGAAATGTATTTATTGTAAAACGAAATAATGGAACATAAAATTTCTAATGCACAAGTGAATGTAAAGGAAAGATTCGAACATAAAACTTCAGATGCACAAGTGAATGCTATTATACATTGTTGGTTGATAGAGTCCCTAAAAATTTATAGTTATGTTAACAAATGAAATTTCCATTATTTTTTTCCGTTTGTAGCGGTAAAAGTAATACCGGCAAAACTCAAAACTTCACATTCACAGTCGGGCAACAAACTTTTGGAGAAGTCAGTTCAGTTGCGGGTCGGAAACCGACCCGGGGTCGGGCAGAAGGCAGCAGCCATTCTTCACTGAAAGTCACTTTATTTTCTTTCTTTCTGGGTTGAAAATTGAATTGCATAAGTTACAATGTCCAGCTCTTCGCCAACACGTCAGCCTCAGACATTCGGATTGCCCTGGCCCGATCTCAACCACGGCTTGCTCTACAACGACGTCGTTCGAGCTTCCGATTCTGGTCCTCTTTCGCTCCCTCTTCTCAAAGATAAAGATAGACTTTTCTATATATTTTTTCCTTTACTGCATTTTCTCAGCATCCAAACGCAGTCCATGCGCTAAAAATCGATGTTTTTTTGGATTTAAACTTCACCGTCGTTTTCTTTCTCTGAATTTGAGTCCTACTATTGGTGTAAATTACAGAACTGACACTGATCGAGTTCTACTCGAGCAAGTATAAGAACTCAGCTCCTCTACAAGGGTAAGCAGGCAGCCTATGCCAACTTCTGCCAAATTGCTCTTGCTTTCTTTGCTTTCTACCCTGTGTTGTTTGCTTGGAGAATTGAGTTTGGTTTTTTAAGCAATCAAAAATATGCTTATTTTGAAGAACCAATATAAAAATCTGTACTGATGATAGTTTTGCAGTTGGTTGCAGAGAATTCGGAACGGACAGGTTTGAATATTGAAAATCATGGAAAAGTTTGTTATGAGAAATGGAAACGCATGCTTTGGAAATTCTCAGCTTTATTTGTTGGTCTACAGATTACAGTTGATGGCGAAGTTGTTAGAGATCCCAGTACGATCCTCAGGTGTTGTTTGTTTGATGGATGCTATATGGCTCTATATTCTATGTCTGCTCTTATGCATATAGAAGATTCTTATGGGTTTTTTTTTTTTGTTTGACATAATCAATTTGTTTAGGGTCGGTTCGGAATTGGTCTATCATAGGCTTCCGTGGAGAGAGCCTGATGCGCCATACTTGCTGGAGGTTCTATATGAGGATGATGATATGGTAAATGTCTCACTGTGGTTAGTGATCGTTTCTATGTGTTGGATCATATCTTTCATCTTTGTTGCTGTGTCTATTTTTGCTTCTTTTCATCAAGATTAGTGATGTTAAACAACTGGCCTGAAGTAGAGTCATTGTTTTAATACTGTTTTAAACAACTCATTTTATATTATTTAGGTGAATGCAAAAAATGGAATGTAAAAGATTATGGACTTAACTTCCACAATTGAAATTATGGAAGTTGTGCACTGTAAAAGATTTAGGTGAATGCTATCTGTGTTGCTGGTAATTTTTTATTATTTTATATATGCATGAGAATTTGGAACAGACAGGTTCGAACATAAGAATTATTTTCTTTGATTCTTTGATTTTGTCTTTGTTTGAGAATTTTGTTTTCATTAAATAAAGCATTGGAGTTATGTATGGTTTCTCTGCATATAATGTATATTGTTTGTTTTCATCCATTTTTATGATGACTGCTGTTGACGTGAAAGTGTTCTAATGAATTCAGATTGCTCTAAATAAGCCTTCTGGCCTGCAAGTTTTACCTGGAGGTCTTTTCCAGCAACGGACAGTTCTCACACAGCTCCTGTGGCGGGCAACAAATAAGATCTCTCCCTTATCGTGCCAAGAACCACATCCTGTTCCTGTTCATCGCTTAGGAAGGGGCACTTCAGGTAACCATGAATTCCAATGCTGAATAAAATAATGAGATCCCTTTTTTTCTTTGTTTTCAATCACTGTGGCTAAGTTTTCGTATATATGGCTGTGGACATGAGATGATTTGGATGCATGCTCTAACTAATTGAATTAAGCTCACAACCCATACTCATCAAGGCCTTGAAATTATTCATAGTAACCGATTAACGTGCATTAAAACATCAGGCATAATTTATTTTTATCACTTTGTCTTGAGAAGTTTCATGTTAGTATACATAGTTTTCCTTTGCTTTTTCTGTTTTAGGCTTCATTGCATATAGATGTCATATTTCTGAGCCGATTTTTAACTTGTAAAGATGCATAACTTCATACTTTGTTCATTGTTTCTCACTAGATAACATAAATAACAAAATCCTTTGTATACAATGCGTTGCTCGCTTTCCAGCTCTACATACTATTCTCACAAATCTGTTCATTGTTATGGCTACTAACAGAAATGGTTATACTTCTTGATATTCTTCTTGTTGACTGGTCTCATATGGTTCTAGGAATATTACTCTGTGCAAAGACGAAGCATGCCAAAACTCAACTTGCAGCATACTTTGCTGACGGGACATCTAATATTGGAGATGACAGGTTAGAGAAATGACCTATTCCATCTTGCTCACATCTGCTTTTAGCTTCCCCTTTTTTTGGAATGAAAACATTGTTAGTAATCACAATGAGATAATATCAGATTCTCTATGTAAACTTAAGATTTCTTTCAGTTGGGTCGTAATCTTTTTCACTTTGCCAATAAGATCTACAATATCAATGCAGTAATACCTCCATGGAGGTACGTGCACTGAGGAAAATCTCAAAAATATATCGGGCACTAGTGACTGGGATACTTTGTGAGGATAAGGTAACATCCTTGTGAAGTACTGCTGAAGTGTGAGCTACTATGACTAATGTCAGTTTGTGCGTGTATAAGTTTATATCTCCAAGAAAGCATTCATATCTACTGTTTCCATACCTTATTTGACTTTAGAAAATTCTCTAAGTGGCCTTTAGGGAAAAGTCTTCATGTAGGACTCAACAAATGGTAGCTTAAAAAAACTTGCAAATCTATTTATTAGCTTCTAATGCCATTTTTTTTCCTGTCTTATCCATTGCAGCCCACCAATCTTAACATCCTAAGTTTATTAGTATTCGTTGCAATTTGACTTCTACTTGTCTCTGGTCACAATTTAAATTGATGGTTTCTTGGGACCAGCGGTCTTCCTTTTTGTTTATTTTTTGGCTGTCTTCTTCAAGGATATTTACTCCAACTATACATGCAAATAGATTGTGTGATTGATGTGAAATTACTATAGGTAATTGTCAAACAGCCAATTGGAGTGGTGCGATATCCTGGTGTGGCTAAAGGGCTGTATGTTGCTTCTCCCACAGGTGTATTTGCGTTCTCTAATGTACTGAATGAATTTTGATTTCTGTAAGCTCCCTCCAAGTGCTACACCATGATTTAGAAAGAAAATGGCAATCTTTAAGTCATGCCTGTGTTATCTTGCACCGGTCACCCTTTCCCTTGAGTGTCTCATGCAGAAAACAATCTATTCTATCCCATCATACTTATGCCTCTCTGTAATTTTTTCACGTAACCAGGAAAACCAGCTCTGAGTAAAGTTGAAGTTCTTGAGAGAGAGATTCATAAAAACCAAACACTGGTCCAGGTACCCCAGTTTTACCAGTTTAAACTACTGAATACATATATAGGCTTTTCTTATATGATTATATCCATCTGTTTTGTTTTCATGAATGATAAATTTATTGATGGCTTAACTCGAACACCATATTAACAATACTGTTGTATGGAAGGGAGGGAATCTGGGGATGAAATATAAACCAACATTCGAAAGTCAACTTGATTTTCTATTAACCACAAGAATTAAATTAAACCTAATGATTATGATAAGTACAAAAAAGATATCTGAAATTTACGATGAGCAAGGAAGTCAGGTTGTGTTTTTTTCTTTTTCATTTTCTTTTTGTTTTCTTTTGGAATTTTAGAACTTACTTTAGCGCACTGATTTGTTTAACAGGTTGAGATTCAGTCAGGAAGGCCACACCAAATTCGTATCCATCTTTCTTACATAGGACATCCTTTGTTAGGTAAACTTTTTAATAAAACTCTGGTTCTAGGAGGCCCTGGGTTTGAGAAACCTCACATCCCCATTTGCCACATATTTGTTAATTTGCAAGGTGCAGGTTGTGGTTGCACCTATATATCTACTGTAGTTGTGAATTAGCTGTATTATTGCTTGGACTAGTTGAATGCTTAAGAAATCCCTTCTTTTTTTTTTAACAGGGGATCCTCTTTATGTTCTTGGTGGACAACCAAAGTGCTTAGATTCTGACTTTGTAGATGAGAGTTTTGCAGATGATGGGTATGCAGTTATTGTGATATAGAGCATTCTTTTGTGGGTTTTTCATCATACTATTAAAGCATCCACAATGGATTCCCTAAACCACCTCTTTAGATAAAATTCAGGAAGGAAGTGAGAAAACTCACCTCCAAGTTCCAACCATGCTCTCTATCCAACTCCTAAAATAGGGAGACCTCTAGGAACTCCTAAATCTGAGAAGAGAGAAAAGACTCCTAGTGACTCCCTATAATTAAATGTTGTTTTTCTTTAATGCTATTTTAAGTAATTATTTAATGCTAACTATTTTTTATTATTATTTTATATGAAGAGGGAGCATTTATGCTAAACTGAAAAAAGAAATAAATATGATTCCCTAAACTAGAGATCATGGTTGGGGTTGAAATTTTACAAGGAGCTTCTAAAATAGCTTTAAAATTTTAACTGAAAAATAAGGAGCATGATTGTGGATGATCACCCTATTATCAACCACTATCATGGAGGAATTTGCGTGGTTTCTTTTGGTTTTTGTCAATGTAAAAAGCGGATGTTGATATTAAAAGAACGTTATTTTTTTTTTCTCCATTTTGATACGAGTTGCATTTTATTTCACATTGCATGCAGAGGGTTCCTGAGGCCTACAAAGCCTGTTCCAGGAGATTGTGGCTACAACTTGCATGCTCATCAAGTGATTCTCTCTCACCCATCATCCAATGAGGTAAAGGTTTAAACAACGATTGCTACTTCTATTAAAGGATGCTGTGCATCTTCTATTTTGATAATAGTCAAGTTTTTGGTATCTATTTGCAGGAAATCAAAGTTACCGCACCACTTCCGGCCATTCTCCGAACTCAGCAAGAAACCGAAGAACTTACTAGTTAGCACTACTACCAATTCCAAGAATGCTGCAGATGGAGAGTGCTCATTCAACAGGCTCCTCGAAGACTTGGAAGCTTAGACGCATACATTCCCTTGTATTTGCCTAGAGTTGAGTTTTCCCTTAGAGAACTATGCCAAAGCAAATTTTGAGTTTTTTTATACTAAAAAGAGAGGAGTTTTACGAAACCCAGAATTTGGTTGATAAAAGAATGAGTGACGTCTCACTCCCCAAGTAAATAAAACACATAAAACACAACATGGAGAAAAGATGTAGAACCGACAAAGGTAAAGACGTCAGATGAGAGCTCATGAACTGGAATAAATCCATCCCTCCCAACTTTTGCAGTTTATTTCTGTATTTTCCATAAAATACAACAAATACAAAGCTGCTGCAATATTACAAGCACCTAAAAAGCATTTTACCAAAAAGACGGGGACTTTAAACCGTCCATTGCCCTATCACGTCACTGACTGAACACAAAAAAACCTATTATACAGGGCGCAGCAAATAAATAATTTGCCACTGAGGGCCTCTCTCAAAGGCCCTCTGCAACATCTACTACCTTCCTACATCACCCTTACCTCCTCTCCAGGACTCTTCCTCTCTAATCATGCTCCCCGGCTGCCCCCCATACTGTTCAGTTTTTGCATAATGCATTCTTATGGCAGCAACAGGATCTGAAACACCAGTACATGGACCCCCTACAAGGATCCCTCCCCTCCCTACTACGTTCATCCCAACAATCCCCCGTCCTTGCTGCTGTAAACTCGAAATTGTATCAAACCCATTTCGTCTTGGCATATCAAATACGTCTTGCCGCTGCTGCTGCTTCACGTCTACTGTAAATGGGGGCACTTTAGCACCATCCCGACTCCTACTGAACACCGGGTAATCCACAACTCCATTGCTGCCACTAATTTCCCTGGAAGGAAAAACTGATACACCATTCATATTCCGATCGTTGTTCTTGACTTGCAATGGCTGCTGTTCCATTTTGGAAGAGGAAGTAGGAAAGTTGCCAAATGCTGCAGGGTACTTGGCCAGCAAGATAGCTGAATCAGGAAAAGATGGATAACCAGCATGCACTTTATTCCCTTCCCAAAAGCCATAACTCCTCCTGGGAACCTTCTCAATCCCCAGATAACTACTACAATCAAACTTCAGGACAGAAGAATTTCCATCAGCATTGTGATGCCCAGTGAATTTTAGGTTAGATGACGTGTTGCTTAACTTATGGTTGTGAGCTCCCTTTTCTTCATTCTCATGGATGTTGGAACCTGACTTGGGCAGGGATGATGGATTGCTGAGTATTTTACCAAACAGTTTCACATCACCATTCCTGCTTGGTTTATCTGAATCTGATGAACTCCATGAATGGGCTTTTGGAGGGCCAACTGGTTGTTCTACCTTTTGGGGAGCAAGGGGAAAATCAACCTCTGAACATTGCGGCTTACAGTTACCAAATTGAAGGAAGCCATCTTTCGTCATATAATGACCATTGATCTTCCTGTCTGGCTTTGAAAAGTTTTGAACTTCAGATAAATTACCAGACGTTACATCCCCATTAGTATCTTTCTTGGTTGCCATTTGCAATGGATAGCCCTTGAGAACCTGAAAGGATTCAACATTTGTATATATTGGAAGACCAGGTAAGTGCTTGTGACACTCATCTATCCCAACAGATTTAGGCTCTCTACCCTCCTGTAGATCCAGGGTTGACGACAACCTATCTTGGTTAAGGGCTTTCTCGCATTCAATTTTAGCAGAATCTTGTGACACGGAATCTGCAGGAGCATGACGATTCTCATGTGGCATTGAGATGACAGAAGAATTTTGCAAAGAATTCAGCCCCACAGAAACTTGAGGCAGGCACTCAGGGTTAAGACTGAAACCTGAACAAGAACCACCACCAGCCAGGGCAGAAGCATTGCCACTTGAATTAGAATCGTGTACTGAACCTGGTAGGCTGCATCTGCTTGTATCAGTATTGCCATCAGAAGAAAGTTCACCCATCAATTTTTCCCCATCCATGCCAGGATTAGTTGGGTCAAAGTTGATTCCCCCACCAACAGGAAGTGATTCTGCAATTAATATTCCCTTTTCAGCCACATCATCTCTTGGAGCATCTGCAGAGCATACTCGACTTTTCTGGGCATCTCTTACACAATCGGCATCATCCAAAACTAGATTAGGCCTATCCTCCGCCTCTACTGCATCAGACGCCAGAGATTTGAGTGTCTTACCACCTTCATGATCTACTTGTCCCATTACATTGTTTTCCTCTGATCTAAGTGGACCTGTTTGCAAATTCATGGTCTCTGCAGGATCAGATTCATCATCCATGTTAATGACAGACAAGAGCATGTCCTCATTCATTCTACACCCTGACTTATCACTGGAAATACCTGAACCAGTTTCCAGAACACAGGCATCTTCAGCATCACTCCCACCTCCATTAACATCATCACCAACAGATGTTCCATTTCCAGCCACAGGATGTACCAAATCAAGCCCAAGGCACTTTCGAGCTTTACTAAAGAAAACCTTGCATTGATGTTGGGACCTCGTTCGAACACATCTTGAGATCATAGCAAAATCCTTGCCATAGGATGACACTGCCTGTATAAAGCTAGACTTCTCCACATCTGTCCAGTCAGAAGGATCCATTTCTCCGCAACTTTCCTCTGAGCAAGTCTCATCATCAACATTCTGCATAACATCAGGCGTCAAAGGTCGCCTCGCTAGCGAATCCACTTTCTGGCACTTCCATTCTCGGTAACCCTCACCAGGATCAATAGAACTAGTGATGCAAGAACTCACAGCCTCAGATGACAGCGAGCCACATATACCTGCCAAAACATCAGCAGCAACTGTTTCTCTTTCATTCCCAATAGCATCAAAACTGCAAGACCTTTCGACAGTGGTATCATCACCTCGTGATGGATTAGTATTCCTGTACCCTCCCAAAAACAACCTTCCTGAATATGCCTGTCGAGATCTCGTGCTACCATCGGCATGAGCTGCGATTGCAGAAGCAGCACCCAAAATATCAAGGGAAGCAGCATTCATCTCACGATTCCATTTTTTCCCATTTGAAATTAGGTAGGTCTTAGCTGAAGACTTTCCTTGCTTAGTCATATCAGCCTTCTTCTTTGTTTTCTCGAAACAAACAGATTTGTGATGTTTGTAGTAGAACTCAACACAGTCAGCAGTCGTCTTATGATCAAGAAAAGAAGCAATTTTTCTGAAATCCTTCCCACATGTGGTTAGCTTTTCAATGAACAGCTCTTTCTCTTCTGGCGTCCATGGGTTCATCAATGCCCTTTCCTTCTCAACAACACAGGGATCTTCAACTAAGCCATTACTAGAAATAAACCTCGTCACCATCTTCTCCTTCTTGTCCAAGATTAAGGCTGGCATCTTCAATGAGTTCCTATAAAGCTTGACTTGGGAATCTGACAGCAACTTGTTGGTAAAATTAATGATCTCTGTAGTTGGGACCAAGCTCAGATTTCCTGCTGAAAAAAAAATTGAAAAATGTGATCAAAAAATGTTTCAACAGAAGAACACAACAAAAATGCAGAGATATTTGTTCTCAAAGGATCGAATTGTATTTTTTTTCCCAGTACTAACCACTAATGTTAATACAGGGAAAATTAGTGAGAACCATGTCACCAGAGATCAGCATGCATGCCTCCTAGGCAAGAACAATGCATTAATCGTCAAAGTTAATCACTTGATTACTATCAAGAACAGAACTGGTTTCTTTCATTTTTCTTGTTTTGGTACCAGCATACCATAAGACAACAATATTGAAACATAAAAAAGGCATAAAGGAGGCATTACCAGTTCCACAAGCATAAATAATATTTCATAACCATGTTCAAACACTAAGAGAAATAAAATCAAATGCAACACAGAGCACAGAAACAATAAAACAAGAAAGTTGAAGCGGCATTGAAAATATAAACTAGAGTCCCCTCACACCCATATCCATCAACAACAGAACTATTTTCTTTCATTTGTCTTGTTCTGATATCAGCATATCAACATTGACAGACTCAACGCATATAAACCAAGCACTTTATTCCAATCTCATAGAAAGAACACAAGAGGTTGAGAAAAATATGACAATAAACAGATAAAGAAGAAAGATTTACTTACCAGGTGTAGCAAAACGAGATCGAATAGAAGAGCGATGCTTCTGATACCCATTATTTGTTGCTCGCAAGCTTAATTCAAATTTTTTGTGAGATTTCGAACGATATTTTCGTATGGAAAGCAAACGCAAGTCTTCCTTCCACAGGTGTTGAAAGGCTTTATATTTTAAGGTTAAGACTCTCTCCATAAACCTTAAACGCCGTTTCCTCATGGCGAACTTCTCTTTGATCAACGGATCATTCTTCCCAGATGAGGAAATACTAACTCCAGATATATCAACCTTGTAGTGCTCTCTTGGTAACAGCTTATTAAATACGTCAAATGATCTATTTGCAGATTCTTTATTGGAAGAACATATAGAATCGCATATCGTATCAACTACACTAAAACAAAGACTGGAACCACCAGAAACAGGTGCAACTATCTCACTACCCAAAAGCATGCTACTATTTCCACAAGCAGCCAGGTCAGTCTTTTCTTCATACTTTCCTGGCACTAAGCATTTTGCTTCCCCTTTGGTCATTTCAATTGGATCCAAATCCCCAGAACAATCATTGTGACTCATCACATCCGATGAAGAAACCACCTTTACCAAAGGTAATGGTTCAACAAATTTCGACGTCGCTGTTCCAGGACTATCAATATCCTCATCCTTAACAATACCACAAAATTCTACCTGGTCACCATTACCAAGACACATCTTCTCCACATCAGTGTCCCCAGAAGAATGAATTTGCAATGGAGCAGGCCGAGTGATCAAATTGGTGACAGTAACCTGTTCTTTGAAAGATTTATCAATGTCCTCCAAAGGCAAAGAACTAGAAGTTGCTGGACGTGGACAGCTGCCACCAGAATCAGAGTTCAATACTTTAAGCTCATTTTCAAGTGAATCAATTTCTGACTCGGTCACTTCCAACACCTTCGAAATTTCACCTTTCCATATAAGTAACTTGTTCATTGCAGTAGGCCTCACAATACCAGAATCCACTGAACTTGGGTCATCAGATTGAAGCAATTCCCGTAGTGATGAGCCCAAATTAGCTATAGAATTGCAATCCAACTTTTCCAAATTGAATGTGAATCCCTCATGATGACTCTGAAACATAGGACCAGGGGAACCAAAAAAGTTTCTATTATTGTTGTCAACATTTGCTGTCTTGCCAAATGATTTCTCCTCCACACCTGTTGCAACAATGATATAATCATAAAACTTCTGCACCTATAACATATATATGTAAGGGAGAGATAAACATAACAATATGGAATGCATCAAAATAGCAAGACAACAGATAACTTACCAACAGAAAAATATATAAAATGCATTTTTTGTAAAAACTAAAGATATGTGAAGGTTTCAAAAAGAATGTGTGGTAGCAAAAATTAAAAAATAAGAACACATAATACTACAAAAGCAAAATACTTAGTATAATTACTTAAGACTACAACCTAAAACCACTGAGAAGGACAACCCAGGAGACCCAAAGGTTTTAAAATCCATACTTCCTAATTTTCTACCTAAAGGCCCTTCCCATTCCACTAAACCAACACGTTGATAATAATATGTCAAGATGAGAAAAGCTTCATGTATGATGTTCCTTATCAAGGAGAGGATTTCATTGCCCACATTCTAGCAACGAGTAGTTATATCAACTGAATCTCATACTAACTTCTATTTGACTTGCATTAATAAGTAAGCAATAATGCCAACACCACATTACAGATTTTAAAACACAAATCTTGTCAAAATCCACTCACATATCAGGTCACAATTTAAGATAGGGTAACAAGTGAAGGGAATGTAAGGATGCAACAATATACCTGGAGAGGAACTGCAAGCTACAGAGGATGGAGTTGCAGGAGATGCACAATCTGAGAAAACTGTAACTCTAGGGCTTTTATCAGCCAAATTTGAACTCAGAGAATGGACCGGCTCCATGTTACCAACAGAACAAACAGCCCCATCTTTGTTCATGCTTCCATCAGGGACCTCGACTTTCTTTTTCTCATACTTTGCCAATCCCTCACCCCATCCAAGGCGCGGCTTCTTCCTAGAAGTTGTTTCCTCTGATGGTGCAGCAGATGTCACACAGGTAGTAGCTTCTCCTGAAGGAGACTGCACCGGAGTGGCATTTTTCAGCTGTGACTCAAGCTTTGCTTCATTGAAATCAATGGCCCCAATGCTCTTTGAGCTACTTGAATGGCTGAAACCTGAACCCCGAGAAGACATGCTTCCAGACCGCGTCCATTTAAGGGGCTTCCAATCAATTGAGCCCAACGAGTTCTCTCTCTCACATTTCTGGCCAGCACCTAGACCGGTAGAACCGCCCATCCTATCAAGCTGGTCTTTCAATTGAATCTGATCCCATGTGCTTCCAAAGTCAGAATGCGGATGAGATGAGTATGTCAGCATATCATCCTGCGTCCTTTGTTCATTAATCACGTCATTTGGCCTGCCCGGTGTGTTTGGAGACCCACTGCTGGTTTCCCAAGAATGACCTTTACATTCCCTCTGGCTGTAAGACCCTCTGTTATCCCTGCTGTTCCTACCATACCTTCCATCTCCACGCGAAAATGATGGTCGGCAGCTCTCATCTTCCAGCATCTTATCACCAGACCGAGAAGATGCATAGCCATGACCAGAATCCTCGGAAAATAGGTGCCAACCACCCTGCTTACCATGACCTTCAGAAAATATTTAAAAGGAAAGGAAAGAAAAACAATCAACTCAAGCAAAGTATTCAGACCAAACAAAACTCAAGCAAAGTATTCAGGCCAAAAAACACTCAAGTAAAGTATATTTCGAACAAAACAGAAAAAAGGCAAAAACCATTTTTTCCAGAAAAAATCAAGGAAAAAAAGAATATATATTTCCCATAACAGATCTCAGAAAGTTGGCAGATCTAAACGATACTTGTGAAGGATATGATATGAAATCCAAAAAAAAAAAAAACCTAAAACAACAAAATTAGCTGTGTTGAATCATCAGAAAAAACCCTTTCTCAAAAATAAAATTCATAAGAAAAAACCCAAAACCGCTTACGGATGAAAAAATCATAAGGCTAAGGATCAAGTCTATCCGACCCTTCTCTTTGTTTGTTGTTTTAGCAAGCCCAACCCGTTCAAAAAGTGATTTACAACCCTAGAACAGCAAATTAATGAAACATATGTTTGTGTGCATATACATATTTATCAGAAGCCAAGAATTCTAATTCTAAATAGCCAGCAAAGAAACAGAAGCACAAGAGAGATTATTGAAAATAAGATAGACAAATACCTGGTGGTCTGCGAAAATCGGCTGAAGGCCAACGATTGAAGTCGCGAGGTGCATGATGGGGCGAGTCCCTCCATCGTGCCACAGAGCCAAGGGACTCCGACCTCTCGTGCTTCCTCTCCTTGAAGAAGTCTTTCCGATCCCAAGGCAATGGTTCTGGCGGCATCAAAATCAACCCAATCGCATGGGCAGCCACACCTTCACAACCCTAATTCTAAACCCCAAACACCACCGCCAAGATCTCTCTCGGCCGTATGCCCACCAAAGTCTTCGCCTTTCCACGCCCAAAAAACAACAGAGCTCACAGCTGCCTATCCGTACCGTACTGAATCTAGGGTTCTCTACAAACCAAATCGTATAAGAGCCTTTCGAGCCTGCGCCGCAGCCACGGTTGGTTGCCCTAGGGTTTCGAAACCAGATCGTGGACGAAACAAAGCATAGGAGGAGTTTAGTGAGCCATGGGAGACGATGACTCTCCTAGGGTTTGCTCTTGTTATCCGCTTCGTCGTCGTTCGGCTGCCTTCTCTTCCTCTGAAGAAAATTTTCCTTCTCTTTCTTTCTCTTTCTTGCTCTTTCTTGGCTTCAAGAAAATCTGCCTGTGGGGCGAGAAAGTGAGAACCGTGAGCCGATAAGGGACAAAGAGAGCCTTGAGAGAGAGACTGGCATCCGGATCTCAACGCCCCTATTAAACTCTATTTCAATCTCAATTCGCGTCCGAAAATAAATATAATTTCTTTTATAAAAAATTAGAAATAAATCCTTTATTTATTTATTTTCTTTTATAACCCTTATTTATATCAAATCTTTTACTTTTTCTAATTTGTTTCTACTTTCCTATTCCCTAATCAATCAAACTTTTTCTTTTTCACTTTGGCCCCCGCCTGTGTTCTCATCGTCGTGACCAAAATGCCCATGGTTTGGGGCCTTATTTACGGGAAAAGGGGGCGGTGGTTGCCTGCTGTATTTTCCTATACGTTAAATGACGGAATTACCCTTGATGTTTTACAGAATGACACAATTGCGTGTCACGCTGGGTTTTGACCGTGGTTTTTAGTTTTGAGCTTTTCTTGCTAGAGTTGACTCTTCTATCTCTCATCATAACAAAAGAAAGCCAATGGGTTGTCGCGAATTGAAACGTTAATTATTTATTTGCATCTTCTTGATAAGAACAAATTTAATTAGCTACGGTGGTGCACATGCAACTTATCATCAACTTGCCAATACAGTGCAATTCTTATCTCTAATGTAATAAAATGTTCAAACGTTTTGCTAGTTTATTATTGTGTTGATTGTGCATATCTTGAGAAGTACTCCGTTTAAAACTTTCATCTAATTATATTTCAACTAAAAACGCTTAATTTCTCCTAAAAACATCGTAGTAATATTGTGTCAATTTGTATCTGTATATTTTGTTATCGACCATAATTAATAACGGCATCTTATCAATATCATATCGACAATCTGTTCTTTAACTAATAGAAGAGTTATTGAAAACCCCCTATGCATGAGAGAAATATGAAATTGCCAACTTACTCAAACTAAAGGGATTGAATGAAAAAAAAAAAATCACCTTATATACTTTCGAATCAAGCATTGTTATAGTCCTAGAGACGCACTTTAGTTTGCTTTATCCCAACCATCCCAAAATGAACAATCACCACCCACCAAGAAAACCTAAGTTAGGCATATATGGTAATGCCTCCAAAGTAGATTATTCTCAGAGCAGAGCTTAATTAAATTAGATTATTCTCAAAGCAGAACATTATTAAGCTCGATGAAGTAGGCAAGAGATGACTTATCAAAACCTCTAGGAATAAGAATCAAAGCAAAGGAAAAAAATTTGGGAATCTCAGATATATGCAAATGTAACAATAAAAAAAGCAGAAGCATTTAAAAAGGAAGGTGGGCTGCTGAGAACTTCACAAAGAAGGTAAGCTCCATCCTGCAATTTCAAACCCTACATATTCTCTCTAGTCTCTAAACTAATACCAAACAAACAGCAGGGCAGAGGGAAGAGCTCTTTTCTTCATCTTGATCTCTCTCTTTGTTCAAATTAAGCTCTTGCTGGGAAGCTTCAAAGTTTGAATGGAGACCAGCTTCAGGGTTCTTCTTTCTTGTCTTTGCTTGGTTGGGTTGTTTTTGATGGCCATGGTGTTGGGTTCGGGTGGTTGAGAAATATGGGTGTGATGTTTATTCTGCAGAAGGATAAGTCATAGGAGCCTTTTTGGAAGTACCTACCAAATAGTCCTTCCCAACCAAAATTTTGACAAAATGATTATTCTATATTTTGCCGACACAAGGAGATAGATTTTATTTCTATAAAAAAAACAAAGAAAGGAGGTAGATTTTATGAGCCTCCCAATTATAGTAGGATACGGATATTACAATTTTCACCTTATTGGGTCCATGGAGAAGTACAACTGTTCAAGCAAGCAGTGAACCCAACACTAACCTTACATTTTTGTAAACGAACAAAAATAAATAAATCGCAACATCATAAATTGTGATTTCATGTTAGTCAACTATTATACTATGATCATTTACGAGGCTAAGAAACAAAAAATGTATACCTAATTAATAATTTAGGGTTCGTTTGATACAGCTTTTTTAAGAAGCATTTCTGTTTATAAGCGTTTTTATTATAAAGATGTTTAGATACAAATTTGGAAGTGTTTCCAAATTATTTTGCCAAATGTTATCAAAATCGCTTTTAGCCATTCCAAAAGCACTCCAAAATAGACCTTTATTTCTTTGTCAAAAGCAAACAATTTAGTTAAAGTGAGCATTAGAATATGGATACACTTTTTTTTTTTAACGAGCAATATTAGAGTATAGGAGATTCAAACACAAGATAGGAGTAAGTAATTGTTTGTAACCATTCGAACTACAAACCCCTACCAACATTGTTTTGAACTGCTTAAATAAAAAGCAAAATTAATTTTCTTTGGTATTTTGTACACTTGATTCTATGAGCATGGCAATATAGTGCCCAAGGATGATTGTCTCCACACAATTATTTGTTCTTGGCACGTCCAAAATCACACCCCCACAATGACAAATTCTTAGACCATGTGCCATTTATTTAATAAAATACTTGTAAAGTTCTATGCTGAGAATTAAATTGACGAGGAACTTTACTTCATCTAATGCTTTCGGACCATGTTCTCTCTATCCCCAAATAATCAAATTGGCACTGAAATCTAGAATTTATATTAATATATCTACAATGACTATTATATATAATTTTACTTTCTTTTTATAAAAGGAATATTGAAAAATGGAAAATTAAAAATAAGATACTAATACAACTACAAGCTTGTAGGACCAGTAATATAGATAAATCATACACCATTTAATTTTTATAAACAAACCCAAAAAAGGACAGCTGACCCTATTGAATTTAATTTTGATTATTAAATTACTTTGATGCTATATTGAGTGTTTTGATTATTAAAAATTAAGGATAAATGGACAAAATTAAGGGGTTGTTTGGTTCAAGATTTAGGAATGGAATTGCATTCACTTGTTTGGTAAATACATCATTGGGAATGCAATACCTAACTCATGGATGGATATGAACTTCCCATATAAATGTAAAAATCGATACTCCCAAAATATTGCTAGTTAATTACATTGTAAGAGACAATAGTCTAAAATTTTAAAATGTTGCACCAATGGTGGTTTGATTTTATACATCA
Organism: Prunus avium; assembly: GCF_002207925.1. Next base: position 51,917 of record NW_018921313.1, read on the forward strand.
AACATAGAACCAACTCCTCCTTTGAAGAGTTTTTGTTAATTAAACAAATTCACTCGTTGCATATGGTTATGTTAAGTCGCATAAAAAGAAATGGTTATGTTAATTTGGTCCAACAATACCACAAGTTGACATAAGAAGTTTTTGTTTGATTATTCAGAGGAATAAATGTTATTAAAAAATATACGAAAGAGGGAGCGATTCGAACTAGAAACCCCTCGAAACACTAGAAAAATAGTACTATATTAAATTACAACTAAATTTTTGTGATGCGGATTGTGATGTGGAGTGATCACCATGTACAATCTAATTTTAGTCGGTCATTTGATATAAAATAAATATAAAATAACTATTAATCAGTGAAAACCCAAGTGATGACATTTCAACTCTCAGTCTCAGAGGACCTCTGCGTAAATATGTAGCACTACAAGGGCTTGTACAGAAAACCCAACTTTGTCGCCTAGCAAGCATTTCCACCTCAGTTGAGTTCAGCTAGCCTCAGCGAGCGGGAGTCGAGACGGAGTCAAAGCAGTAAACTACGGAATGCAGACGTCAACCAGGACACGTGCAAACGCACGTATACTCGTTGTCGTATTTGGCAAATGCTCGTTTGGAGATATAATTGTAACCAAACACATGCTGTCAGAAAAAAAATAGTAAAAATTCTAGGTGCATTCTTTTATTTATTTTTTTATTTTATACAAGCAATTCGGTAAGTTAGATTGGCCAGAGAGAAAAAGGATTGTAAAGAGACTTATAATGGAAGTGGTTAAAATCATTTATTCTTACATACGAGATTTTAAATTCGATTTCTCCCTCTTCTAATATTGCTTCTAAACAGAAGAGTAGGACGTATACGAAGAAAACCTTCGCAATTTCAATTCCTACTTCAAAAATTAAAATTTCTAAATGCCAACTTAGAATACGACGTATACGAAGAAAACCTTAAAGAAAAAACCCTAGTCGTCAACTTGGCGGCCACCCTTACTATTCCATCCCTTTTCTTTCCTATCATCCCATTTTCTATAATTCCCTTCCTTTTGTTAAAGAATATAAGTCATATATCGGAAACTTGACTAAATAAAATACAAGATATAATGAATGGTATCACTACTAATATCACCGAGCCTTTTGTAATAAAACCTCATACCTATTGGGCTTTGTAGGTGGTTAAGTTGGAGATAATATCGTTGTTGTTAATAGTGGGTCGTAGGCCCGTCTCTCTTAAATTTAACATGGTATTAGAGCAGGTTGATTGACTGGGCCTGAATTGGGCATGTATCCTTGTTCACGTGTTGGGTTTAAATTTTTGACTACATGTGTGGCCCACTATATGGTGGTCCCACGTGAGGGGCGTGTTGAAGAATATAAATCCCACATCAGAAACTTGACTAAATAAAATACAAAATATAATGAATGGTTCCACTACTAATATCATCGAGGCATTTTGTAATAAAACTTCACACCTACTGGGCTTTATAGAAGGTTAAGTTGGGGACAATATTGGTGTTGTTGGTAGTGGGTCGTTGTCCCGTCTCTTTGAATTTAACACATTTTCCCTATGGATTCTTTGTTTTTTGTTTTATTTTGTGATGTAGAAGCAATCACCATGAGACGTACGTTGTCGTTGCCATGATATAGTTATTGTCTTTTGGCCCACACATACCAGATTGGTTCAAGTTGTCACCCTTCGATATAGATTTGAAGCTACGAAGCGTGGATAATGTCAGGTTCAGGTTTAGTTGGTGCGGTACTATGAGTTTAGCCAGTATGACACTATGGCTTTCTTCAGGTTGCCCAAGAGGATGTGGAGCGGTGGACTTGTTTTTTAGTTTGTGTTAGTCTAATAATTCCCATGAACTCTATAGGAGTTTGATGTGGTTTGTTTTTTTGTTTATTTTATTTTATTTCCTTTTGGCTTTTGATAAGAATTTGACGTTTCTAATGTTGCATGACAAATCTTTATTGCATGTTTGGGTACATATGCTTTTGATTACTGATTCAGTGATTTTAATCATTTTTTGGGTTGTGCGTATTTTATCCATATCAATTCAACTTGTTGTTGCGTTTGGTCACTAGAGAAGTTGTATCCATATTCAACACCTTAGTTGCTTTGTACTTACTTTTTATTTATTTATATATCTTATCAATAAAATATTATCGCTCTTTTATCATAAAAGAATAAAACGTATATGAAATGAGCATGTGAAGCCTAACTTAGAGTTAACGGAGTGAAATGAATATGAAATGACACCGTAAAAATTCATGTTAATTTAAGTTTAATTGTTTCAATTCAACAAAATAAAACTTTCGTATAATTGAAAGGGGTATAGTAAATGTTTAAATGCTTAACTAGTGACAAAAAGAAAAGGATTAAATGTTCAACTCTGTAAAAGAATATATGAATTCTTTTATGCTTAATCATGGTGCATGATGGTTCTAAAAAAAATCATGGTGTATGATGAACCAGATGCAACCTCTAAACCTCTCTAATTACTGATATTAAAACCCTAAAACTCGTGGGATGATGACAAGAAGAGCGAAAAATAAGGTTACCTTGTTGTTTTCACGGTAAATTTTTTCAACTGGCAACTGCCCACCGCCCAATAAGTCAAAAGCTTGTTGTTGGAACTTTTGAAAAAAGCATATTTATACACATAATACAAATGAGTTGGATTTGGAGCATGTGGAATTATCAAATAAAGAATTCTCTCATGGTGGATTTTGTTTGGAGTGAAAATTTCAGGGGAGAAGTAAGGTAACACAGTAAAAAAAACAACAAGGCTTTTTAGTCAAGTTGATGTTTTTTTTTTCCTCTCTCCTTGTATTTATCTTTTTTATTAAGGAATATCAGACGTCGACATGGGAGTTTATTGAGTGCATGCACGGAAGCAGAGCAGGGGTGGGTGGGTTCATAACTTCCATGTAAATGGACAATTACATAATGACTTGTCATCTAACACAAAGATAAATCTTCTGTAAGAAAGTAAAAATCTCGTGTGTTTTGATGATTCTAAATAAGTGCTTTTTCTATTGTAAGACGTTTGATTTCATTGTAAATTGTAATCTTAGAATTCTTGTGTTTTAAGTAGCATTGAGAAAAACTTGTATATATCGTGTAATTGTTTAATGAAAAATACATCTACAATTTGGGTCCAAATGTTGGTTGATTCTATAGGCACCCAAAAATGTCTATACACACTTAAAATTTATAGACATTGAATCACCCAAATATCCCAAGAAGGATTTACATGTTGGCCCTACTATTTTTATTTTAATCATTCAAAAAGGCCTCCCCTGCCTCTATGTCTAAAAGTCTCATATTGATACGAATCCAGAAAACGAATCATATAGGGGGTTCATAACTATAGTGCTAAAAAGCACCTCTTCCACATTAGAGTTCGCTTTTTTTGTTTTTTTCCTTCATATTTCTTCCTTTTCGGATCTTATATAATATCTTAATATGGTCAAGCAAAGAAAGTTTTTTTTCCTACAAATTAATTTACTATCGTTGAAAGGGGCTTGTATGTAGCTTTAGACAAAGCAGTTACTTTTACACCCGAGATCTTGCGTTGTAGAAAAATATATTTGTTGTTTCCATCCAGAACATTGAGAAATTAAAAGAGAAAAAGTGTAGAAAACAGAAGAAATGAACGTGGAACCACGTTTTGGTCCATGCTCTCCATTTATATATGTATATTAAAATTGAATGGCCATCATTTTCATGGTTTACTTTCCTATCTTCGAAACATGGTAGGTCCTTCTCTTCCAACTCTCTTATCTCTCTCTTTGATTGAGTATGTACGTAACTCTGACTCTATGCTTACAAACTCTCACACTTGACTCATCCACCAAGCCGCAACTGTTGAAACTCACAGCCATCATTGCAACAAAACCTATCTTCTCGAGTAACCTCCCACATGCACTTACAAAAAAACATACAATTTATGATATATTTCCTTTCATTGAATTCTAGGGTTCTAAGATGCAATTTTTAATCAATCCACATAAGTGATTTAGATCTCCTTTTCTATTATTCAAAAGAAAAATATCGCTAGATTAAAAGTTTGTTGTAAATATGTATAATAAAGAGAAACTCAATGTCATTTTTCATCATTGTTTTAGTAAGCTAATTAACATAAAATCGATCATCAACCATGTGAAGAGTTATACTAACACCAGTTGTGTGTGACGTATTTTCAATCATGATTATGCATTTTAATGTCTAAAATGGGATCACACGCACAATTAAATTTTCAATTATGATCGAGTGCATGACTTAATGTCTAAAATTGGATAACACGCCCCTACTCGAATGGCGCAATGACTTAATGTCTAAAATTGGATAACACGCCCCTACTCGAATGGCGCAAATACTTTTATGTTATTGTTTAAAAGATATTTTGGCAAGCTCAAATTAAAACCCTTGACCAAAAAAAAAGCTCAAATTAAAACAAAATAAAACATGAATCAGAATTCCAACTGACAGCCCATGGCCCATTCAGAGGATATGATGAAACTTCCCAAAAGAAAAAAAAAAAAAAAAGAAAAAAAGAAAAAAAGAAAAAAAGAAAATGCTTTGAGAAAAAGTCAAGCCGCAGCCAAGCCCACAACCAATTTGATTCCTTCATCCCTGGACTGAGTTTTTCAAGGTATCGCCAACAGACTACAGGACACTGCAGCTAACAAAATTACGGCCACCCACTCTTATTATTTAACACTTAATCTGTACAGTGCTGTTGCTTATCTTTTTTTATTTGATTCTGTTTATGAACTTCTTTCACCATTATTAGTCACTAATTGCCTTCCCTTATTTGGCTTAAAATAAGATACTTATAGGAAAGCTCATGTGCTTTTTTGGTTTAGATTCATTTTTTGTAGGTGTTAGCTGCAGACCTCAAGTTTGCAGCTTGAAAAATCTAGAGCTAACCCCATGTGCGCATCCTACCTGTTCGGTCAATTGACTGAGTGAAGCAAATAAATTCCACGCTGTGGAATTTTAAAGCACAAAAAAATTGCATGGCTTGCAGACCATTCACACTCCATTCCAACTAATCACAATCATTGGCATTCTGCCTGAGAGGCCAAGTTTTTATAAATGTCAAGCACTCTGTGTCTCTCTCTGTCACTCATATTTTTTTTAGTCTCTTTAGGTAATTCATTGCAGACCCAGATATATTTTGGGATCTGGGTTTTATTGTTTAGTGCATTGTAGATAAATTCCTTGGTAACCCATAACTGTGTTGGGATTTGTGCTTCTGGGTTTCATTTGAGTTTGTTGTAATTGATCTATTGTTGCAGTACCTTCACTGAATGCTTTTTAAGTCTCTTTCTGCTTACAGCTTCTGAATCTTATGATTTAGAGTTTTGTTGCTTTGTCTTTGTTATTGCTTGACTGGTTAAGAAATGGGTGACCACTCTCCATTTGCATTTCTTTGCATTTTGCTCCTTTTCTTTGGAGCTTGTTTTGCTTCGATTCAAGATCAAGTGAGGGATAGAATCACAAATTTGCCAGGACAGCCAAATGTGGGGTTTGCGCAGTACTCTGGTTATGTGACTGTGAATAAGAAAGCTGGTAGAGCATTATTTTACTGGTTGATTGAATCCCCAAAAAACCGTGGACCTGAGTCTAGACCGCTGGTGTTGTGGCTCAATGGTGGTCCAGGTTGTTCTTCTGTTGCTTATGGAGCAGCTGAAGAGATTGGACCGTTTCGCATTAGACCTGATGGGAAGGCCCTTTACTTGAATCCCTATGCTTGGAACAATTGTATGTATAACCTTATGGTGCATATTCTCTTAATTGGTTACAAAACTGTCATCTTTTTATTATTATCTAATTCTGATTGATTTTCAAATATTTGGGCAGTGGCAAATTTGCTGTTCCTTGAATCTCCAGCTGGTGTTGGTTTTTCATACTCGAATACGACCACAGATTTGTACACAACCGGAGACCAGAGAACAGGTTGTTGTTCACTTTAGTTTTGTAGCCTTATATTGAATTTATAGTTTTCTCAGTTTGTAGGGGCTAGCATTTGGAAGATTCATGGGTTGTGTGAATACTGTTTCTCTGTTTACAAATTAGTTTATTTTGACATTTCTGAATTTTTTTGATATCTGGGGTGTCTTGTGTCTGTAGCTGAAGATGCATATGCATTTCTAGTCAATTGGTTTGAAAGGTTCCCACAGTACAAGCACCGAGATTTCTACATTGCTGGAGAAAGTTATGCAGGTGTGAATTACTTCCTCAACCTACTTTCCCCCTTTTCCTCTTCCAATTTCATCTTGACTATGGTTTCCCTGCACATTTGATATGATAATGAGTTCATTTTCAAAATTTCACTTTCAGGTCACTATGTTCCTCAGTTGTCTCAATTGGTTTATGAGAGAAACAAGGGAATTCAGAATCCAGTTATAAATTTTAAGGGATTTTTGGTAAGAATGTAGGATTATCTTGAATTGCAACTATGTGCAAACTTTAGTTTCTGCCTCTTTCCTAAAGGGTTGCTTGGTACAATGTAAAAGATTTTATTTATTGTTCGAAGAATTACCAATATCAAATGATATTTTACTTTTTCCACGATTGAAATATTGTTTGATTTTTTTAGTACTTTTGAGGTAATTGACTATCAACCTGTTGAGCAACTTATTTTGTTTTAAAACAAGCTGAAGTTAAACTGTAGATAGACTGTTTTATTCTATTTTTTCAGGATGCCATAAAATGAAATAAATTATTTTAATTGCTAACAAGGAAATCCTTAAAATTAAGTACATTCAATCATGATTTTGAGAACTAATTTAAATGAAACACACAGTTGTAGTTTTCCATATATTTTATGAGAACTTTAACATGTGAAGTGTCTGGCAACTAACCTATTTACATGGGTGTATTTATCTTGTTGATTTATTTCTTTCTCCCAGGTGGGAAATGCTGTGACTGATGATTACCATGATTACGTTGGCACATTTCAATACTGGTGGACCCATGGTTTAATTTCTGATTCTACCTATCGGATGCTACGAGTAACCTGTGACTTTGGATCCTCTCAGCATCCATCAGTGGAATGTATGAGAGCCCTTAAAATAGCAGAAGTGGAGCAGGGAAACATTGATCCATACAGCATTTTTACCCGTCCTTGCAATAGCACTGAGACGCTGAAGCACAACTTGAGGGGTCATTACGTAAGTTCTACTGAACATTTCTTTTCCTCACTAGTCATCATTCTCTACTAATTTGTTAACTGGTGGAGCCTGCATGTATATGTTTCTCTCTGTTTGCCTTTCCTCGTGTGGGATGGGACTGCACTTGAGGAAAGGTGTTAGCTTCACATACATTGTTAACCCATTCTCCAGGGTACTGTGGTTGTCTAACAGACCTAGGAGTTAAAAAAAGTAAAAAAGGAATAGGTAATTTTTAGTTGCTTATAGGTTTTAGTCAGTTGTCACTGTTTTGGTGATTTCCCCATGCAGTCAGTGTACCAGGGATTACTTGGCTTTTTAATAAGTAATTGATATAATTAACCTTAGAACTCAATTCACCCTTATATTAGATATAAAAATACTTCATATACTTGTTTGATATATGAAATTCTTCTGAACAATTCCTATTGAGAACATATGCATCTCATTGCATTGCTTTTCCAGATGCAAAGTTATATTTTATTTTGTTTTTTAAGTTCCCTGCCCTTAAAGTTTCAAACTATGATTTGCAATATCTTTAGATTCTGTGAAGATGAAAAATTTTGATTCTGAATTTTGTCACTGGTGGTACAACTAGTTAACATTTTCTTGCTTATATTTCATTACTACATTAGCATCAATGTGTTCCTCAGAGTCTAGAATTTGCTTAATTGCATATTTTCTTTAAAAATCATTTGAAAGGTCTGTGTTATTTAATCTTACGCTGTTTAAACTCAGCCATGGATGTCCAGAGCCTATGATCCCTGCACTGAGAGGTATTCTGAAGTGTACTTCAACCATCCAGAAGTTCAAAGGGCATTCCATGCCAATGTAACTGGAATTTCTTATCCATGGCAAACATGCAGGTAGGTATTTTGTTTTCAATATTTAACTTCTTGCATGTCTTGCAATAGAGTTCTTAGATAAAGTGTTTTTCTGCAGTGATATAGTTGGAACCTACTGGGCGGATTCTCCACTGTCTATGGTTCCTATTTATCGAGAGCTCATTGCTGCTGGTCTTAGGATATGGGTATACAGGTAGACTCACCATACTGCAACTCCTTTTTCCCTCAGGTCCCTGAATTTTGAGGATTCTGGTTCCCTGGATTTCTGTAATTCAAGTTACATATGTTTAGTTTTTTGTTCGGGAACTTGATGTTATAAACTAGCACTACTAGCAGCAGTAATGGTAATGGTGGCGGTAAATTGAATGTGCATTGTTCATAGAAGCAATCCTGTTTTATATTTCCATTAAGTATTTACTTGTGCAAAGATCACTAAAGGTTTTTATTGAACTGTACTTCATGTTGAAGAGTTTGTAGCGTGTGAATAATAAAAAATGAACAAGATGTTACTGTTTGTTGTATAATTTCGTGAATATACTTATGGACGTACTCTTTGGAACTGTACTTTTGTTTTTCAATTTTGCTTCCTGTAGCTGACATGGCTATTGATGAACTCTTTCTCCAGTGGAGACACTGATGCAGTGGTTCCTGTGACTGCAACTCGCTACTCCATAGATGCCCTGAAGCTACCAACAATTACCAACTGGTCCCCTTGGTATGACAATGGCAAGGTTAGTTCCATGGAAGAGATGTTCTTCACAACCATTAACTCGAATTGCAATTTTATGTTTTCCTATTGTAACTTCAGTCCATATTTACACTGCTCGTTTCTCTTCTTACAATGGGTAGCCTTTTACATTCCTTCTTTACTCTTCTTTGTTTTCTTTGGGCCATAGACTTTATGTGCTTATGACAACCGTATTCCTGATTAACTGTATATAGACTTTTTCTACCGTATCCTTTTGTTATATCTGCAGTAAACTCTATAATCCTTCATCTCCTGAAGCGCTCTCATTCCTTTGTCATCTAGGTTGGTGGCTGGAACCAAATATACAAGGGGCTGACATTTGTGACCGTGACCGGAGCTGGGCATGAGGTTCCGCTCCATCGACCTCGCCAGGCTTTTATTGTTTTCAGATCATTTTTGGAGGGCAAGCCCATGGCAAGTTAGATTCATTCCATCTTATTCATGTACTCTTTGATGAATAAGCACAAACATATGGGATTTGCAGCAATTGTTCATACACAGAAGCTGGGAAAAGCAAAATAAGACAAGCATTCCTCTCGAGTGCCCTCTTGCCCCCACCAAGCAGCGCCATTTTATAGTTTTATTCATTTAGCTGTTGCTCTCTGGATATAGCATCCATGAGAAGAAAAATTACTGAATAGTTAGAGTGAAAAATTGGAATTCTTCTATACACATATATTATATGTCTATGTGGATTCTTGATTGAAGAAATATATTCTTTATTATTGGTATTTGATTTATGTAAAGAGTCTTATTATTTATTTAATTTGCAAAAAGAAAATGATGATAAAGAATTTGTCGTGTAAAGCAATGGCCAAAGTATACGGCGGATTAGATGCTTGCGTTGTGGTTTTTATCTTCCGGCTAGCGCCGAATAATGAATAATATTTTGGAAGGTTTAAGATGAGTTAAATCCGCATTGGCCACTTGCTTGCTGGTTGCTTATATCAATGCAACTTGTTACACACAAGTCAAAAGAGAGATACGCTAAGAATTCCATTTGTCTCTCAAAACCTAGATTTTGTTTATTTTAATGAAGAAGGATCATGTTCAAGCAGCCAGTTTGTCCCCTTAGCAATTCAGTATATCAGTTGAAAATATATATGCCTGCATTGCAATAAAAGCATATTTGAATTTTAATATTATGAATTCAAAACTTGATTCTTTAAACTCGAAAGATGAATATTAAGACGAGTGTTGTTATTTAGATCACATTGCCACATTCAGGCGTATATGCAAACATTGTGTTACAAAGTATTAAATGGAAGGTAATATACATGTTACTATACCAAGTGCCAACACCATATAAACATTATGGTCTTATTATATATGCAGTGCAGTTGTTACCTGTATTGCATTTGGTCTTCTCTGGTGGCAGTCAATGTTTATGTGACGGAAGGTATGGGACACTCTGAAATCCTGGATGTCTTTTCATTGCAACAAATTCTGATGCTGTCGCTCATCTTACAGATGCTCAGGCATGGCCAGGTTCGTTTCTCTCCTCTCTTGTTGGACTTTGTGTTTTAATTAGACTATTTTCAACTGCGTTAAGCTGCAAAACATGTAAATATTGTCGTCATTGTCGTTGGTGTGGTGAGGTGAACATGTCGTTCGGGAGAGAGCGACGAGAGAAGAGAATAACGCGAGAGAGGAAAAGAGACTGGGCGTAGTATAGCCCGGCTGTACTGATTAAAAAACAAAAAATAGTATAGCCGCGCGGCTATATTGTTTAAAAACAAAAACGTAGAGCCGAGGGGCTATACTGTTTAAAAACAAAAAACAATAGTATAGCCGCACGGCTTAACGGTTTATAAACAAAAATAGTAAAAAAGGATAGCCGCACGGCTATACTGTTTAAAAACAAAAAAATAGTATAGCCGAACGGCCATACTGTTTAAATATAGTAAATTACCAATTTCACCTTCCCTCCTCCTCTAGTTTACATACTTCCCGCTCTCTCTGTCTCTCTTCCAATCAACCCCAACCCCAGCCCTCTTTTGTTCAATGCAATTAGGATTGATTCCCAATTTGGGTTTTGATCCTCTTCATCAGAAAACCCACGAAATGTAATCAGACGACGACTTCGACATGCTCGACGCCAATGATGACGACGACAATGACGAGGATTTCTATGGTGGCGGCGACGACGACGCAGCGGCCGCCATGGACAGCGACGAATCTGGAGTTGCGGATTATGAGTTCATCGACAACGACTCCGACGATCCAATGATGTCGCCTCACATCGATACCAGGTGGCTTTACGCTAATTTTATTTTTAATTATGACAGCTCTTATTTTCTTATTCTAGTTTCTATAAAATGATTTTGGTTATGTGACTTTTCTTCATTCTGATTCTGGTTTGTGAAAGTCGAGCCTTTATAGTTGTGAAATGTTAATTTCGCTTAATTTTGATTTCTGTTTGATCACAAATTTTCTTACTTTTTCCCCGTGTTGCGGTAATGTTAATGCTGCTGATTTTGATCTTAGGTTAGGTTTTATTGATTTATCAGAAATGTGAATTTAGTTTGTGTATTGTGCTAATGTTTATCGCGTTTGATCTTGATATTTGGTTTAGTTGAGGGTATAAAAAATATGAGCCTTTGCTTATATCATGGTCATGTTAATTCTGCTATAATTATGAGATTATTTTGTTGGGATAATGTTAATCGTTCTTGATTTTGATATTTGGGTTAATTTGGCTAGTGTAACTAAGGAAGGATTTGCATAGGTGCTGGTATTCTTAACAAAAAAGTAATTTACATGGGTTTGGTTTAATTATATCTGATTGGTTTTTACTTATTGTCTCTTGATTTGTTAAAGTTAGAGTCTTTTGTTGGTTGATAATGTCAATTCTGTTTAGAAGCAATTTGGTATTTATTTAATTGGTAGCTGGCCATGGTTGAATTAATTGGTTTTTGTCACCTTTGTGACTCCTTTTAAAGGTTGTTCATTGTTCGGTTGAACCCATCGATTTGGTAGCCTGTCTCTTGAAGCACTTCGCTCTGGAAAAGTAGATATTGAAAATCTGAGCCATATTTCATTATCTGACGACTTCGACTTATTGTTGAGTCTGAAGATGAGAAAAGTCTGTCAGTTATAGATACATACTAATTGAGCCTTTCAGGCATGGTAAATTGTGTTTGCTAGTGGTTTTCTCCTTGGGGATTCCAAGTTTTGCGTATTGTGAAAGAACTTTATTTTTGTTGTGATTTCCTTGCATCTGGTACCTCATGATTAGCACTAAATGAATTAACTGGTGCATGTTAATAATGAACTTAGATGATAATAGACTGATGATCGAGCCTTTTATAGGTTTATGTGATTGGTGAGGAAGGTATCTTGAAGGAGCTTGAGCTTGCTGGATATCAATACCTTGGTGGACCAGTAAGTATGAGTCCGAAATCATGTAAGTTTCAGTACATGATGCTGTTACTTGTACTTTTTCTATTTTGTATCCTAGTTTGTGAAATCAAATGACATGTTATTCATTTGGCTAACAAGAGTATTGCACAAAACTTGGTGTCATTATTTCCCTGTTGCTCGAGAGACATAACGAGGTCTACATCTTCTTTGGATGTAAAAGTAAATATTTGGAAACTGAATTTTTTGAAAACATCATCTTTTTGTGTGTGCTCGTGTGCCTAAGGCCCTAAACTATCAGGAAAAGTTAGGTAGTTACAATTGTTTATAATTAGTAGTTTGAGGGATGGACTGGGCTAAAGTTGTTTATAATTCTTTTTATTCATTAATATGCCCCTGTTATATTACATGTGATGAGAAGTATTTTTTTAAATGCTTTCCTTTTCTTACAGGAAGACAGTGGGAAGAAGATAGATCTGAAGCCTGAATTTCTGATGGAGCATGAAGAGAATGTATACTTCTGTCCTTTCTTGCTTCATAGAACTTTGTTTATTATTGGGTTTGTGTTGATAGAAATGCTAGTAGAACTTTCTCTCAATAGAGCTTTTGCATTCCTTTTTGGAACCTTAAAACTGAGCATACACATGTGAGGTTCTTTCTTTCTTCTTTCTTCTTAAAAAAAGAAAAAAGAACATCAACTTTTAATATTGCTAGATCTATTTGTTCGTTGTCTTCTAGGTTGGAGCTGTTGTGGTTGGATTTGACCGAAATTTCAACTACTACAAAATTCAGTAAGTTCTGGTGATTCTTGTTTATGTCAATGCATGTGTGTTGAACACACTGCACATTTTTGTTGTTGGAAGGTACTGTATTTTCCTTTGTAATTAAAATTTGAAGAATCACTGCTGCTTCAAGTACCTTCTGTTTTAGATTCTTCTTGCCTAAAAAATTGTTAGGGCTTCAGTTTAATATTTAAACTTTAACGTCTGAAGGTTTGGATTGAAAAAGAAATGCCACATAACTGCAACAATTCACTATATTTTTTTCTTTAATTTTCTATGGACTGTACTTGTTCTCAAATTCAGGCGTATATGCAAACATTGTGTTACAAAGTATTAAATGGAAGGAATATACATGTTACCAAGTGCCAACACCATATAAACATTATGGTCTTATTATTATGCAGTGCACTTGTTGCATGTATTGCATTTGGTCTTCTCTGGTGGCAGTCAATGTTTATGTGATGGAAGGTATGGGACACTCTGTATACGTGAAAACCCTGGATGTCTTTCATTGCAACAAATCGTGATCCTGTCACTCATCTCACAGATGCTCAGGAATGGGCAGGTTCATTTCTCTCCTCTCTTGTTGCACTTTGTGTTTTAATTAGATTATTTTCAACTGCGTTATGCTGCAAAACATGTAAAGATTTTCCTAATTGGAATTTGTTTCAAATTCAAAAGTCATTTGTTAGGGGCAGCGATTTTCACACTCCTATTTGTACACTTTGCACTCACATTTATATATGCTTTCATCTCCTTGTTTCTGTTCAATATATCAAAGCATAATATAAGGGAGAGGAGATAGGACTGTGAAAACGGCCACCTTTTATTCGATCTTATAAAAAAGAACTTATTAGAATTTATTGAACTCGTTAATGTTCAGATTCTGAATCAGATTATCTATGCATTTACTGATGCATGGGTTAGTGGTTCCAAATGACTTGATTACATGTGACCTAAACTTCTAAAGTTGACTGGGAAATTTTGAATTTCTGGACCTGAAAATACCTAGCCAAAAAGGTTGTTAACAAATTGATGAAGCTACTATAATTTTCTCTCAATGGCTACTATAATTAATACTCAACTTCAGGTGGTGGTTCTATGGTTGGCGCTATCCGCGGATCTACTCAATGTGAGCCGCTGGTTGTGGGAAAACCCTCAACATTTATGATGGACTACTTAGCAAACGAGTAAGTCAGATGCTTTATTTATTGTTCTTCATTGTTTTATCTTAATTCTTAAGTAACATGAGTACTGTTATCTTGAGCAAAGAACATATTCTGATAAGAGTTTTTATGTTATATAACACCAAGGCATTCTCTTAAGGTGGATATCATATAGCGTGATACATATAATGCGCTTTAAATTTGCTTTATAAGAGATACGTAACCTTTGTGTACCAAATATTATACGTACCACAATATCTATAATCCGAGATGCATTATAAGAGATATAAATGAGTATTGCATTGTAAGACATATAATGCGCCTACTTATGCTGATGAACCAAGACAGCAATTGATTTGCTTTGTAAGAACAAGACTACTTGTGATAACGAAACCATTGAAGTGCTAACAAATTGTAGTGTTAGTCCATCCAAGACTTGCAAAAATGAAATTAAACTGTGCACAGAGTACACAAGTGTGTGTGCCTGCGCATTTACTCAGAGAGAGAGAGAGAGAGATCAATGGCCTATCTTACATTATTTTCTTTTATCTTACTGTAGATTAATTCTTTAGTTATTGAAGTTAAATTGCTCTATTTGGTTTTCTGACAAACATTAGAGGAGTTTCATCATTGACTCATCTTTTTAATCACTCACTATGCTTAGCAACCATCTAGATTATGTGCCCTGTCTTAAAAGTTAAAAGACACTCAAAGGCTAAAAGACATGACTTTGACTAATGAGGTAAACATCAATGATTTTGTAAATACAAGAATGCAATTATTGTAACAGAATGTACAATTTTCGTGATGTAATTTTGCATTCTAATTAGTAGCTGACATGTACTAAGTCGCAGAACACTTGACATCTTAAAGAAGTGGACTTGAATGGATCTGATGAAAACATTTTGGTCATATAATTGCTGATATTAGTAAGTTGAATTTAATTAATGACAGATTTGGCATCCTGAAGTCACAGATTTGCATGGTTGGGGACAGATTAGATACTGATATTCTGTTTGGACAAAATGTTGGTTGCAAAACTCTTTTTGTTCTCTCAGGTAACTACACTAAAGTCTGAATTTTTGTTATCAGTGCTTCAGAGTCCTAACAACTCCATACAAACAGATTTTTATACGAACAAGATTTCAGACTTTTTGTCTCTCAAGGTTGCAATTGTATGATTATTATGTTACCCCTAAAATCAATCTTGGGCGCATCTGTCATTATTTGTCTCTGCCAGTCATAACTTTGATATTATTAATGTCCATGTAATTTTTTTATGTATATTTTACTGGATGTAGGTTTCTGAAACAAAAAGAAACAGTATACATTAATAAATATAAAAGTTATGCTCTTGTGATCTCTATGCAATTGTTAAACTGGTTGCTAATATATTTCTGCATCTTCTTCTTGGCAACCAAACCAGCACATAGCTGCAGCCATCCGTGTCTCTGAATTTCTATTTTTGCTTCTCTTTCTTCTGTGTGATTGGCTATTGCGCTTGGATAGCTAGTAGCTAAGGAGGCGTGTTGTTCATTTCATGTCCCAAAAGTCTATTGGTCTAACCCTAGGCTAGTGGAGCCTGTTATTTGTCTAAGTTGTGAAAATTGAAAATAATTTTTATATAATATTATTGAGTATCAAGATGGGAGCTTCAGTATTAAGCCCAATATAGGGATCCAAATTATAACAAAACTCAATATTACTAAAGGGTTAGAAACTTAGCGGGAGGCTATAATGAGGAGTTTAAAGTGAGAAGGCTATTTGAGGAGGTCAATCTCACCATCAACAAATGTAAAGAAATCATGGAACTTAAACATTTTAAATACTTTGATGGTGGAATTGGCCTCACCGAATAGCTTCCTCACTTTAAGCTCGTTCTCTAGCCCCCTAGAAACTTAATGGCAAAGTACATGCATTATTATTCTGTTATTGACGTACCAAATAATTGAGGATTAGAAACTTAAGAAACTTTTCCATTAAGAAAACTGGTGTATAGTGGAGCGTAAAGAGAATCAAACAAAGACATTGAATAACTACAAGTCTAAAGTATATTGGCTGAGACTGAGAGGATAAGAGGGATTGCTAGGCAAACCCTCCATTCTCTAATATTCTAATATTCTAGTATTCTAATATTCTATTCCCTACCGCCAAAAAGATGGCCTAATATATCCTGCTGCTGTTGATCAATGTGATCACCATGCTTCAAAAAGAAGCTCAAATGTTCTCTTTAAAATTTAAAAAAAAAAAAAAAAGAAGCTCAAATGGGGTCCATTCATTCACCACAAAAGCAAAAGCAACTCACTTCTCTCTGAACAACATTCTTGCAATTACCCAAATTGCCTATCTAGCTACTATATTCTTTTCTTGCCTTGAACAATGCATAATGAATCAAATTCAATCCAAGGGCATTTTGGTCATTCAACCACTCAAAGTGTCAATAATTTAGTAATTATCATGCACATACAGTACTTCAATTAATAAAGTTTATGAATGAATACCTTAATGTATGGAAAGCAAATAGAGAAACAAAAAAAAAGGGTGATAAGCATTTTGAATTCTTGAAGCTTTCAGCAGCACCAAACACAGAGTAAAGCATTGCCACCCATATAAAGAGAGAGAAATTAGGAGTTAAAAAACACAAGTAGAAAACAACACAGAAAGAAGAGAGAGAGAGAGAGAGAGAGAGAGAGAGAGAGATGTATAGGTTCAGCAACACAGTTATAGGGTTCTTGAACCTCTTCACTCTCTTAGCATCAATACCCATAATTGGAGGAGGTCTATGGATGGCAAGGAGCAGCACCACATGTGAAACCTTCCTCCAAACCCCACTTCTGGTGGTGGGTTTTGTTGTGCTCATCATATCTCTAGCAGGCTTCATTGGTGCTTGCTTCAATGTGGCTTGGGCACTTTGGGTGTACTTAGTGGTTATGTTGCTCCTAATTGCAACCCTAATGGGTTTAACTGTGTTTGGGTTTGTGGTCACAAGTCAAGGTGGTGGAGTGGATGTGCCTAGTAGGGTTTATAAGGAGTACCATCTTGAAGATTACTCACCATGGTTGAAGAATAGGATTAAGTATCCTAATTATTGGACTAAGATTAGGAGTTGCATATTGGGGTCTAAGACTTGTGCTAAGCTTGTTGCTTGGACACCTCTTGATTATCTTGAGAGAGACATGTCTCCCATACAGGTAATTAGTACATATGTGTTTTTTTTGCTTGGTAATTTACAATTCATTGCTGGCTATATATTCAAGTTCTTTTGGGTCTTGTATTATATGTGATTGTAAGCCTCTATATTTTCCTAAACATCCTCAAGAAATCAATAGAATTGCAAATATGATAATAGAAACTCCCTTCTTACAACTTTTCTCTCTCTTTTTTTTTTTCCATACTTCAAAAAAGAAAGTATTGTTGAAACATATATTAGAAAAGGATACTTGATAATAAAAAAATAATTTTGCTTGTGTTTGTTTTCTTAAAAATTCGATCGATTCATTCACGTTTCTTAATTAGGTTGACGTATTGTAATTTATAATTAGATAGAAGCATAATATGATAAAGAAAATACTTGAAATCCTAACTTTTTCTCTAAAACTTTCTTTCTTTTATTCAATTAAGTTTTCCCTCGTACCCTCGAAGTTCTCTCCTCATGTATGAACCATAGAATTCTTCCCATTGTATGTATTTCAAGACGGCTTTTCGGAGCAAAAGTTAAAAATAAATATAGAAAGAGCTTTTCTTTGGATGATAAAGTAGAGAGAGAGAGAGAGATGTATAAAGTTCATGTCGTGTGTAAAGACTTACTAGCTCATTCTAAAGCTTGTAATAATTTAATGATTTGCGGTGCATATATGTATGTTATATGCAGTCTGGTTGTTGTAAGCCACCAACATTATGCAATTACAACGTGGCAACCACTGTGAGTCAAGACCCGGACTGCTACCGGTGGAACAATGCGCCCAATTTGTTATGCTACGAGTGCGATTCATGCAAAGCTGGAGTGCTTGAAGACATCAAAAGAGACTGGCACAAGCTCTCTGTCCTCAACATTGTCATGCTTGTGGTCCTCATTGGAATCTATTCAATTGGGTGCTGTGCTTTCCGGAACACCCAAAGAGCTGAAACGGACCACCCGTATGGTCAGAACCGGATGTCCAAAGTTCGACCCAGATGGGATTACTATTGGTGAGTTACGTGTTGATCAGTAAAATGTTATCTTGTCAGACTGTGAATATGAATTGTTGATTACATTTATTTTGATTTTGGAGTTATAGTATACTCCTCCACCTAACTTATATGCTTTTGATTTTGAAAATTATAAACAAAGAATGTGAAAAATTATGTAACGAGTCCAAAAGAGCCTTTAGTTGGCCAATAAAAAAAAAAGTAAGATAAATTAACCATCAAAGTTAGGCTGAAAAAGGTGAGCGGTAATTCTGAAACTTGGTAAGAGTGGTCTAAAGTGTTTGTCAAGACAGCTTTAGATATATTAAAGCTTTCAATCTCTCTCCCTCTCATTAATGCTTTTTTTCTTAGGTCATAAATATATCTCTCTCTCTCTCTCTCTCTCTCTCTCTTTCTCATTGCTTAATGCTAAGCCATGCTTTTTTGGTTACTTTTTTGCAGGTGGAGATGGTGGCATCACAGAAAAGAACAGCTTTATTAGTTGAAGAAACTCTATGTTCTTTCTGTTACTGTGAATCTTGTTCTTAGGTGTGCTCTAAAGATGGGACAATTCAGTTGTTTTTTCAATGTATGGGAATTGGAGGTCTCAAATCCTCTTTTTGGATAGACTTTTAATTTTAATTTTTAAATGTAGTTGGTTTTTTTTTTTTTCTGTACAAAGTTGGATTTACTTTTATTTCAAAGATCATACCACTAGCTTTTTCTTTTTTCTACTTTTCTGTCATATATGGACTTACACAACTTAATCTATGTACTTATAAACAGACCTAACCAAATCTACAGAGATATTACACCTCTAACATAAAAACAAGGATCAATGTAAGATTCCTCTACCTTTGCACATATATAATATATCAAAGACTGAAAATTGGGCCAGCCCCAAAAACCAGATATGTATGTGTGCAGCCAAATTTCAGACTACACATTCATATATATATATATATATATAGCAGATATGCAATTCTTAATTTAAATGATGAAATCTTGATACATTTTATATATGACAGAAAATAACAGTTTTATTAGCTTGAGAGATGGGTGCTCTAAAGAGATGGGACAAACTCAGTTGTATATATAATGTTCTTGCTTTTGGAAATCTCATGGCTTCATTTACTGCTTTCTCTGTACAGAAATGGATGAGATCTAACTACTTTATTTTTTTCAAATAATCATGCTATATTACCAACATACCTTACTGCCGGACTTTTGACTGGTGTAGTTTTTAATACAGAAAGCAATAAAAGCAGAATGAAGTATATATATATATGCAACTTGCTCATAGAGCATAAGTTTGAATTTGAACAGAAATATAGAAGAAAAAGGGCCATGGGTTTGGTCACCGAATATAACTATGCAATGTTAATTAGGTTAACGAGTCTGGCCTTTCTATAAGGAATATTTTTTTTGATAAGACCATTATATGATATGGAATATAAGAAATTTAGTATGGCCTGAAATGCAACAAGGATGATAAATTTTCATCACCAAGCGAAAAAATTTAATCCCATTCAAATAAATCACATAATCACATTCAATCGCGAAAGTTAATGCCAGCTACCCCCTTCCGATTATTCGGGGACATTGAAAGTTGTGGGAAGGACTCATTATCTTCTTAAAGAGCAGTCAGCACCATATGGCCCATACCCTTTGGCATTTGCCTCCTTCTGAGCTCCATGGCAGATGGCACCGTATTGTTTAGCTTTCTAGAATGAGTACCACACATAAGTTCTTTGACATTTCTCAGTCTTTCTGCAGTTCAATTTAGGTACCCTTTAGGTCCTCAAGAAGATTAGTTTTGTCTAGAATATCAAATACCATGAACCATTGCAGGGTCACAATTGGTTGCGTGGAATGAGTATGTATTATCCCCCGTGGACTTCCTGGGATATTTTTTGGTTCATAGACTCTTTCAATCATATCATGTTCTTTAATTGACCCAGAAAGAATAATATTGATTTTTTTCCTTTTATATTTTCTGGCATTGTAAAAATTATGAACTGACAAAGGAGAAATAATACAGTAGTATGGTAGTACCATGTGGTAATTGACATAAGGTGCTACGCTCCATTCAACTTGCGACATTTCTCACAAAGACCCTTTTGAATCTTGTAAATGCCCTTCATTTTCAGTTCAGAACAGGAAAAATCTTAAGCTGTCTGTCCACCACAAGTTCATGTTCTTAAAAATTCATACTCGCAATTGAACGACACTATGAACTAGTAGTGGTCATTTTGACAATGTCCATTTGTCCCATTTCTCATTCCAAAGGATATATTATTGAAAATTATCTCCAAGTTAATTTGCTGATTTGCTTAATTTTGATAAGCTCTTGGCGACAAAGTCGGCATAGAATGACAGAGACTTAGGCTGTTACTTAAAAGTCTTTCATCATAACTGGTCTTAGACAATGTCTTGAATTTCCTGTCCTGCCTTTTCCCTTCATCACACATAATTTCCCTTATAAATAACAAAGAGAAACACATTTATATACATATAATATTTAGATTCACAAGAATATCTTGGTAGCTCTTTTGAGTAGATATTCGAATGGCCGAACTCAGTCAAGAGCGTTCCCTACAGGAAACACCAACATGGGCTGTTGCCGTGGTCTGTTTTGTGTTGCTTGCAGTTTCAATCTGCATTGAACATATCATACACCTCATAGGAAAGGTAAGGCCAGATTGCTTAGTTAACTAATTGGCTTCAAGCTGATTGGCCTCATTCCCATAAAAAAATATTGTTCAGTTAATGATCATGCACGCAACCAAATCCAACGTAGTTGGGATGAAGGCTTTGCTGCTGCCTTCAGTTTATTTGGATTTTCAGTTTATTAAACTGGTGGAGATGAATCTGAGTGCACAAAAATTAGTGTTCTGGGCATTGGCTGCCTGCTTGAATTTACTTTCTTGTCTTTAAACATCAATGTTAATCATTGCACCTGACATTGTTCTTGCACCATTTTCAGTGGTTAACAAGCAAACACAAGAGAGCTCTAGTTGAAGCACTTGAGAAGATTAAATCTGGTACCCCATCATCCAGTCATTTAGTTTTTTTTTTCTTTTGGAATTAAAGCAATTTATGTTTGTTCAAAGCCTAACAATTTGTTTGTTCTCGTTGATTTCTTTGAAGAGCTCATGCTATTGGGATTTCTATCCTTGCTCCTGACTGTGCTGCAAGAACCTATCTCTGGTATATGCATACCAAAAAGTGTTGGAGACTCTTGGCTTCCCTGCAGTAAGGAAGCACAGTTAAAATTGAAAAACAAGGGTAGGAATCTTCTTTATTTCTCAGATCCTGACTTCAGTTACAGGCGCAGATTAGCAGTAAAAGGAGATGATTATTGCTCAAAGAAGGTAAGAAGCAAGGGTTCTGTTCCAATAGTGATATATAAAATCCTTTGGCCACTAAAAGTCTAATTGACTGTGCATTTTTGCAGGACAAAGTTGCCTTTGTGTCTGCCTATGGGATTCACCAACTACATGTATTTATCTTTGTGTTAGCAGTTTTTCATGTGCTCTACTGCATCCTTACCTTGACTTTGGGAAGATACAAGGTAAAGTAGCATATTAGTACAACTTTGGAGCTCTCTCTCTCTCTCTCTCTCTCTCTCATCTTTTCAGTGTATTTTTCATCTTTTTTGGATTACAGATGAGAAAATGGAAGGTTTGGGAGAAAGAGACAAAGTCAATTGAACATCTGTACCACAATGGTTTGTAATTTTGCTCCAAGTTATTTTATCTACTTCAAGCTAAGTGGGTCCTTTTTTTCTGTACCCAAATGATGAATAGTTTAAGCATGCAATCATTCTTGACATATGATCAACTTTCTAGCTCCTTTTTTTCTTTCCCAAAGAATGATTAGTTGGTGTCCAGGTTGACTTTAATACATCATCTTGCTGGAACTTTTCTGTTGACTATTATTATTATTTTTTTCTTGTAAATTATAATGTTTCTTCTTACAAACTTTGTTGACAGATTTAGGCTTCTCATGACTAATTATAAGAATATTTTCCAATTAACCATCAAGGGCACTTCTTGGATTATAACTCATTAAATTATTTGTATTGCAGATCCAGAAAGGTTTAGGTTTACAAGGGACACATCATTTGGACAGAGACATTTGAAATTCAGGTCACCATTGACCCTTTGGATTGTAAGTAACATACTTCCGTGAAGTTGAGCTTTGTTCCCAAGTTCTGTCAGCAAGAAACCTTGATGTCAACTTCAGAAACACACTCCTAAGCTTCTCAACTTACATAAAATTGCTTGACCAAATGTCTCAAAGTTTCTCATTTTTCCCTTCCAGGTGTCTTTCTTCAGGCAGCTCTTCCAGTCGGTTACTAAGGTTGATTACCTTACTCTGAGGCATGGATTTATCATGGTAAGAAAAACAGTTGCCTAATTCATTTGCATACGCAAAGCCTTAAATGGGATTCAAGATGCAGGTCATAAATGGACTCAAATTCTATGCTTTGTGATTTCAGGCACATTTGGCACCAGACAGTGAAACGACATTTGATTTTCAGAAGTACATAAGCAGATCACTTGAAGAGGATTTCAAAGTTGTTGTGGAGATCAGGTTGGTGTTCTGTAGTGTCTAAAGTCATTAGGTTCTTTGTTTAACTCTGTCTTACAAACTTGAACTTTATACTTCATGGATGCAGCCCAATTATATGGTTCTCTGCAGTGTTGTTCTTGCTTTCCAACACATACGGTAAATGAGATATTCTATTAGGTCTAATCTGTTTCTAGTGTTATTGTAAAATCCTATTTTTATTATTATAACTGATTCTGAAAATTGCCATGAAAAGTTTAGGAATTTACTGACAAAGAAATGTTTCCTCTTTGGACAGGATGGTATTCTTATTTTTGGCTACCATTTATCCCTTTAATTGTAAGTTCAAATACAAAATTCATCATCCAAGTATCATGCATTCCCTTTTTACTATGGCCATTGCAGTTGCAGGCCACATAAATTTAAGGGTTGTGAGCAAAACAGAAAATCCTGATAGTGTTAAAAATCTTGTAGATAATCCTGTTGGTGGGAACAAAACTACAAGTGATTATATCAATGATGGGGCTGAGGATTCAGGAGGGAGGGGATGTGGTGAAGGGTGCCCCTCTTGTTCAACCCGGCGATCACCTCTTCTGGTTTGGAAGCCCTCGCTTCATGCTCTTTCTCATCCACTTTGTTCTGTTTCAGGTACTTCAAAATATGCATCTAAAATTCATATGTATAGCTTCAATTCACGGATATTATATTATCATATACAGTCATACTTGTTTGTATTTTTACATGCTGCTCTTTTGTTATTTCTTCCTCCTCATTGCAGAATGCATTTCAGCTGGCCTTCTTTGCGTTTAGTACAGTAAGTAAAAATGACCACATTTACAAAGATCTGCTTATACTTAAGTTTAGATGTTAACCAAAAGATACTTTAACCATTGAAATAGAGCTTTCTTTAGTTTTCATATCCTAAATAATTGATTTTCTCTCCCTCAGTATGAGTTTGGGATAAATTCTTGCTTCCACCACCGCATCGAAGATATCGTGATCAGGATCTCAATGGGGTGAGCAGTGAGCTTTACACACTAAAACAAATTTGTACAAATCCATATGTTAATCATTCAATGAGCACAATTTTTTTTGCTAATGCACACAATTCCTTTTTTTGGGTGATCTCTCCTCAGGGTCATTATACAATTTTTATGCAGTTATGTGACTCTGCCTCTCTATGCTCTAGTGACACAGGTGAAAATGATCTCACTTTCAATATCAGATTTTAAATTGTGCACAAGAAAATTGGAGAGAAAAAAAAAGAAAAAAAGTCCCAGTAGGCTACAAGTGAATCCCAATTGATTTAACATCGGTTAACTTTGTTTCGTTTGATCAAACTCAAACAGATGGGTTCTACAATGAAACGCACCGTTTTCAATGAGGAAGTGGCAGGAGCACTGAAGAGCTGGCACAACAAAGCCAAAAAGAACACAAAACTCAGCCATCCTTCACACTCAAACACACCATTCCTAAGTACGCCGGGAACTCCCAGCCACGGCATGCACATGTCCCCGGTCCATCTGCTGCACAAGCACAACAACCGCAGCGATGCTGATGGCTATTATGAATCTCCAAGAGCATCAAACCTTGAATTAGATCATTGGGAAACTGAAGGGTCACCACATTCCCTAAACAACAACAATGCTGGACCTAGTGACCCAGAAGAGATTAGGGAACTGGATCAAGAGCCTACTTCAACAACCCAATTGCCTCCGGCACCGCCTGGGATTCGTACTCAGCATGAAGTTAACATTAGTCTGTCTGAGTTTTCATTTGGCAAAG
Source organism: Prunus avium (assembly GCF_002207925.1). The sequence goes on from NW_018921313.1 coordinate 76,518, forward strand.
GAAAATGAAGAAGTTGATGGAGTTGGATCATATGACATGCTGTTAACCCTTTTCTTCTTCCTCTTCTTCTTTTGTGTACATCATATATGGTTGAGCATTTGCAGCAACAGAGGATTGGATGATTTCATTAATTTGTATTGCGTGTAGGATATTGTGTGCTATGCACGATGGTAGTGTATTTTCTGCTCTTTTAGGCATCACGTATTGTACTTTACATATTCAATTTCACTTTTAGTTTTAGAAATATAATTTTTATACCCAAGAGATAAAAGACTACAAATGAATCCTACACAGTCGGGGTGTGAGTTCACGAGCATTGTTAGGATCACTCTCGCATGCGCTCTTTAATTCATCCTAGTTATTAATATTTGCATGCACGAATGTCTCTAACATTCTCTATGAACTTTGTTACACGCAAGAACGAAAGAAGATCATTCCACTAATAACTAAGATGCTTGATTGATTTGATGTTCAGATTTGTAATATGTGGTTTTGTGTGAGTGAGATTCCTTTCTATCCCCTTTTAGATTGTGTAATGTCATTATTGTTCACAACTGTTGCTAATGCTTCAATTTCAATCTTTAATAACAACCCTTCTACACAAATGGCATCAAAAGATTCCTATTTTCCTCCATTGCCATCTTTTTCAGTCTCATTCCAGCTATGTGATTGCCATACTTGTACATTACCCTCCAATAAAATATTTGATATTATCTTCTTATTAATTAATTCCAACTTATTCTATAAACTAATTATTATAAAATAATTTACTCCAAATTACATTATCACCTTTTTTTGTTTTTGTTTTAAAAAAAATTATAATATTATGATGATTTAATGAGTGATTATAATCAGTCACACCAACAGGAACAGCAGGTCGTGCCCCCATTATAGTCTCTCATTAATAAATTTTAAAAACAAAAATAAATAAAAGATAAAACAGAAAGACAGCCTCATTACCATTTACCACCACCGCTGCAGAAACCGTTAAGTTGAATAGCAACCGTCGATCAGAAAGGCGATTGATCACCGTGAGCATGGAGGTCCGCCCCAATCCAACGGCCGATAACTCGTCGGTCGTGCAGCCCCAGCGTCAGCGCCAAACACCCGCAACTACTCAGAAAAAGGCCCCTGCTTCTCCCATCCCGGTCGACACCACCTCCGTTTCAAAAAGGTCAGTCCTTCTCTTGAATTCGCTGTTTGGATCCCGAGATAATTCAATTCGCAACTGAACTTGGTTTGTTTCAATGTTGTTGTAGGCTTCAGAAGGAGTTGATGTCTCTGATGGTATGATATGTTTCTCTCTTTTATTACTTTGTTTCGAAAAATTCTTTGCTTTTGATTTTGTCTGAATCTCTGTTACTTAATCTTTCATTTCTTGTTGTATTTGTTTATTTTTGCTAAATCTTGAACTGGGTTTTCTGTGGGTTCAATCTTAATTTCATAAGCTGAAACTTGAAGCATAATCTAGAAGGAAAAAACAAAGGGGACTTTCTTGATTCTTGATAATCCTGGGATGATGTGGATGTGTGGTGCAGAAGTTAGGTAGGTAGGTGTGTGTGTTCTCTAGGAATTCAATGCAAAGCATCAGATTATGGCTGCACTGCGTGTGTGGTTGTCTGAGAAGTCTTAACCATGATCACACTTCCACTTGTAGGCGTTACACACTGGAAGGATATGTTGTCAATAAAATTTTCTATGCTGAACAGTATCTTCTTGAAGTTTAATGTCTAATAGGAGTCCATTTGATGAATTGGTGACCTTATTTCTTGTTACTTTTCATTTCAGTTATGAGACAAGTAACTCTTGGTTTTACTGACGTTTGTCCATCCAACATCTATTGGTCCTTGTTTTCAGATGAGTGGAGGAGATCTTGGAGTATCGGCTTTTCCTGAAGGGGAGAGCATTTTTACATGGCTTGGCACAATTGAAGGTGGAAAAGGAACTATGTATGAGGGTTTATCCTACAAACTTTCTTTGCGTTTTCCTCTGGACTATCCTTTCAAGCCACCCCAAGCCAAGTTTGAGACAATGTGCTTCCATCCAAATGTTGATCAGTTTGGCAATATATGTCTTGATATTCTGCAGGTATTTATCGTTGTGTTAAAGAAACTGGTATCAAGCTTTGTGCTAGTAAGGTCAAAGAGGATAAAGTGAGAGAAACAGCCTTCTCTGTGTCTCTAATATGGAGAAGTTATGATTGACCATTATGATGGTGACAGTGTCTCTTGTATCGAGGAGTTTGCTCCACCATATGATGGTCTTCACTCTATAGTATTTGAGGTGTCCTATAGAAAACTAGAATTGGTTGGATAAATCTAAATGTTTGTTCACATGTCAATGCCCCTGACTCGGGGATGCTGGTAGTGCCCCTTACCCGGTGGTGCTGCAGTGCCCACATGTCTGTGTCCTTAATCCAAGGGTGCTGCAAAATCTGATAGGGTCATAACAGCACTATTGCTGCCGTGGCCATCTTCATCTAGAACTAACAAATACAAAAAAAAGAAGACAAAAAACAAAAATGTAAGATCAGTATTTATGGGTATTTTGAGAAAAATTGATGGAAGAGTTGAATGATAAGAATGCTACTTTTATTGTGATGGGGGTGGGGAAACAGATGTAGGGCAAGCAATTGATTGGTGATAATAATGTCACTCTACGAGTCTTATATTAATATTGGATTGAGTTTCCTTTCTTTCACTTTCATGTACTCTTAAAAGGCTTATGTTGTTCTTGCTATACGTGGCACAGGACAAGTGGTCTTCAGCGTACGATTGCAGGACTATACTTCTGTCCATTCAAAGTCTATTGGGAGGTAAACTTGCTCTTCTTTGCATGAAAGTTCTCGTAAACTTCATTCATTCTTTTCTGACATTTTAGTTCTTACATGCAGAACCAAACCCGGAGAGTCCCCTCAACAGCTATGCTGCTGCTCTGTGGAATAATAAGGAAGGTTAGAAACTTGAGCTTTAATGTTCTTAAACCTTCAACAACCTTGCAATTCATGCTAAGTTCAAGACTTTGTAGCCTATGAATGCACCATGAGATTAATTGCTTTTACCACCTTAAGCTATAAAATGTTGTCGTCCTGGTAAACTAATGTTCCAACTGGTATGCCATGGATTGGAATATGATGCCGGTGGGTGAGAAAGTGCCAATTCTTCCTCGGTTGGACTGTGCAAACCTCTAATGCAATTCTTGTTCATTTTCTTGTACAGATTACAGAAAAATGGTCCACAAACAGTACTTTGCTGGAGAATCACTTGAGAGTTGATTTGTAGAATTCGCGATGGATCACAAAATGTCATGTGGCCCCTGATTTCTCTGTACAGCTCTGTGGAGGGGAAAATGTTTGCAATGCAAAGTATAGTTTCTTTCTCATTGAATCCCAAGGCAACCAAATCCTTCCTGTTGGCCAACTTTGTTTATATTCCTGTAATGTGATTGCTAAATAAACACAATAAGAAGTTGTAAATTTGTTGAAATCAAATGAAGGTGACAATTATTTCTTTCATGTAATGGTTTTTTTTTCCTAAAAGCAATTTAATTTGAATGTTAATTTCTTGTTGTCAGCTGAAGTACTGGCCTTAGACAACTGAAGATGAATAAAAAGTTCTTATAAATTCCTAAAGGTGATGATCCAAGTTGTTAAACATAAACAAAAGGCAAACAAGCCTATAATTAATGCATGTCACCCTGAGGCTCGAGATTGCAATCACATATGTGTCTCATAACGCATATTAAAAGCATTTGGTGGTGGTTTTGGGTGCACCACATCCAGCTGTGGGGTTGACTTTGTGATCGAGTGTTGTGTTGGAGAGAGAATGACAAGTTTCAAATTAGGGTGCTCATATCTCTGTTGTTTTCTTTCTCATACTTCATAACAGAGTGTTCTTTTCCCGTGTAAGTTAGTGCGAGAGTGAACGTATCGAGTTTTGACAAATATAAATGAAATGCATTTCGAGTTTTGACAATATCACCACCATCAAACAAAATGCATTCTTCTCATCAAGTAACAAATAACCAAACAAAGACAAAACCCAACTTCAATGACAATAAATTATGGGCTGGTTTGTGTTATTGGGCTGGTTTTCATTATGGGTTTGCTGCAATGCTCTTTGTGTTGTAGAGAGAGAGAATGCCTAGTCCAAATGGATCCAAATCCTTATTATCTGCTTGACTTTTTCCTGCATATGCCACATCATTAAAATAAAATATAAGGAAATTTTAACACAAAACCCAATTTTCTCATAACTAGAAAAGAAAGATTAAAAAAAAAATACCCTAATTGAACTAACAGAAAACTAACAACGTGAAACTTGACTCCTGCAATACCTCTCCCCATTGGATTCCTTCTTCTTTTCATTCTATCTTTCTCTGCAGCCAGCTTCTCATCTTTAATTTGCAAATATAAATTTGACTAGTGTTATTGGAATTAATATTTGGGTTTTTCTTTGGTCAAAGATGGAACTTCATTGGAAAGATACAAGCCAGCAATGAATCAGGACAACAGAACCCACGAAATCAAACTAGCAAACAGATTCAGGATGACCAAGAAAACACCCAAAGCTCCAAAAAAAACAAGAACTCAGCCACAAACATCTAGTAGAAGCCAGACCCCGATGAACAAGTTGCAAATTGTTTATGAACTACGAATTTGAAGCTCTCCATGGTTGCTATTAGAAAAAAAAAAAACAAAAACAAAAAAACAAAAAAAACTAAACTAAACTAAAACCAAGCTTGGAGGGATCAGGGTTGGATCCAGAAAATCAATGGTTATAGAGAGGTTTTAAAGAAAGGAAAATAGATAAAATACATGTGCAATTGGGTAAAGAAGACAAGCCCTCCCAATAATCTCAGAACCAAGGAACTAAATATCGATATTTCGCCGATAATATTGTTTTTTTGAGTGGGCGATATTTTAGCACATATCCACTTAAATATCGTCAATATATCGATATTTTCGTTGATATTATTGCGATATAAAACTGAAAAATAAATGAAAATGGTTGAGAAATGGCGCTTTTGCACACCAGGGAATTCAAACCCCTCTCTTTCCCATCCAACTACTCAGCCTTATCCAACATGCTACGAATCAATTTGTTAACAAAAACTACAACATGTAATATTTATATGGTCTTTAAAATTTCTGCAAGCTAATATTATCTAGGATAAGTTTCCATAAAAAAAGAAAAAAAATCCCTAATGATAAATTTAGGCATATGTTTAATGTTATTTATTATTTTATTATGGAGTTCTATCTTTTTTAGGGTTATATATTATGGAGTTGTAATATTATTCACTATTGAGTTTTAATATTGTTCATTATATGTGATACTAAGTTTTAACTTTAATAGGAATTCTTTCTATGTGGTACTAAGTTACTCATATATATATATATTTTGTCAAGCTCATATATCTTATCATATGTAATACATTATAGTAACTTATTATAACTAAAAAATTATGGTGTGTCTAATTTTCTTTCACTAATTACTACATATTTTATAAAGACAGTGTTTGTCAGGTCACTACATAACCAACTTAAATCAAAAATTTCCAAGTTTTTCTCACAATTTCCGTGATTTTTATTCAATTTTTATCGATATCAATATTTCTTCGACATTTCCATCGATATTTCCATGTTTTTGGACCACCGATATTTCCAAAACTCTCGATATCTAGACTAGCTTTGATCTTGTCCTTTGTCTTGCCATCGATATCTAGAATCGTGCCCATCAATGTGTCAAAGACATTTTTCTCAACAAGCATAATGTCGAGATTGTGCCTCAATTTTAGTTTCGACCAATATGGGAGCTCAAAAAACATAGGCTTGTGTTTCCAATTCATATGTGTAGAATGTCTGGTCCGACTATCTGTTTTCTCGAACGAAGCAAAATTCAAACGGTTAAGCTGTTCCAAGATCTCATTACCGGACCATTCTCTAGGTCTGAGGCGATGCTCTGTGTTCCTATCGAACTCTTTATCATTTTCCCGCCACTCGTGGTCCCATGAAAACCATCTATGATGACCAAAGTAACAAACTTTTCCAACGTGCCAACCAGAAGTTACATCTTCCTTGCATATAGGGCATGCCATATAACCTTTTGTGCTCTACCCAGAAACCATTGCATATGAGGGAAAATCATTCACAGTCCACATAACTGCTGCCCGCAAAGTGAACATCTTCCCAGTGGATTTGTCGTACGTGCGCACACCGTTTGTCCATAAATCCTTGAGCTCATCAACCAACAACCTTAAGTAAACATCGATTAACCTACCAGGATCCTCAGTTATCAAAATAGTCATCATCCTGTATTCTTTTTTCATGCATTTCCAAGGCGGCAAATTATACGGGAATACGAAAATCAGCCAAGTGCTGTGGTGTTGGTTTAGAACCCCGTACAGATTGAATCTGTCAGTGGCAAATCCCAATCTAATATTTCGGGGATCAGCAGCAAACTCGGGGAACGTTCGATCAAACTCTTTCTATGCCTCCCCATCTGTAGAATGCCGCATCACATCGTCGTCTACCCGTTTTTCCTTATGCCATCTCATGTCTGTGGCAGTATGCGTCGACATATACAATTGCTGTAACCTAGGTTTCAGGGGCAGATAACGTATGACTTTTTATGGGATCTTAGTCATTCTATTCTAAGATATCATTTTGAACCTCGACTCATTGGATATAGGGCATGCATCCAATGTTTCATACTCTTTGTAGAATAACATGCAATTGTTTTTGCAAGCGTTAATTTTTTCATAACCCAATCCAAGACCATTCAATACCTTTTGCGCGTGTCTATGGTCTTTCGGCAAACAATTGCCCTTCGGAAGCATTCTCTTGAAAACTCGCAAAAAGTAATCGAAACAGAAGTTCGACATACGATACTTTATTTTTCCGTGCATTAGCTCCACAATGGCCGTGAGAACGGAAAAGCTCTCGCACCCCGGGTATAACTCTTGGTTGACATTTTTTAACAGTTTTTCATATTGTTCGAACTCTGCACTGTCCATTAGTGTAGGCACGTCATCTTCCCCTTCCTGATTGATGTTGGTCAATGCAAATGGAAAAGCATCATTTATAATATCCATGACTTGTTCATTAGGATCCACAATAGGTTCAACATTGTCCACTCTTGTGGCCCTTGAAGACAAAGCATTGTCTAATTGTTCCCCGTGATGGTTCCAAGTGCTATATGTCTCAATCATTTCATTCCTTACTAAATAAAATCAAACATTTTTAATTGTCTCCCACAATGTGTTGTTACAGCTCCTACAAGGACACCGGATTCTAGTTGGACCGAAGTTGTGTTTACGTGCAAAGTCAGTAAAGTTCTTGAGGTGTACTGTAGGTATAAAAAACATATGTACCACCCAAAGAACATACATAGATGATACCGAAATTTCCACAACCGAAACCTAATCCTGTAACCGTAAATTACGTGACATGACTATGAATTCCCAAACTGTCCAAATAATGGGACAATTCAAGAATTAATTGGACCGCAGTCATGCTTTCGTATCCATGCACGAAATTCAACTAATCCTCGAACGGGAAACTAAGATCCAACTAATCCTCGAACGGGAAACTAAGATCCAACTAATCCTCGAACGGGAAACTAAGTTTTACTAAAAATTAAAAAAAGTACATTGTTCTACGTCACGAATCAAATTTAACAACATAATATAAATATAATTTCACAAAATAATATAAGTTTAACATAATGTAATTAATTATATATTTTTAAAATATAAAACGAAGAAAATACTTTCTCAATCGTTCTCCACCAATCGCAAATCACACATAATATCCCTATAGACAACGAAATTAATGGCGTTAGTACGAATTTACATTAATACATTCCCAGCAGAAGCAGAGGCAGAGGCAGAGGCAGAGCCTTTTTTTGTAGTCTGCCTCTGCAATGGCTGAATCTAGATTATATGACGAAGGATTTTGCGTGAAGAAAAGGAATTCGTCGCACAACACATCGTCATGCAAAAATAATACTTCGTCATGGGAAAACTCATTTTTGTCGCACAAGTGGTCACTTTCGTCGCCCAAAATACGTTTTTCGTCGCACAGATATGTGTCGACATCCAACTTTTATGCTTTTTCGTCGCTACAAATTTCGTCCCACAAATGCTCATTCGCAAGTGGTCACTTTCGTCGCCCAAAATACGTTTTTCGTCGCACAGATATGTGTCGACATCCAACTTTTATGCTTTTTCGTCGCTACAAATTTCGTCCCACAAATGCTCATTCGTGTCATGCATAAGACCATTTTCGTCGCTCATGAACGTGCCAACATCAAACTTTACGCGACGATAACGTGTGTTGTCGCGCTAAGTATTCTTTAGCGACGCACAAGTGTTTTGCGCCAAATAAAATAACCTGCGGTTTTCTTGCTAACTTTGCGCGATGATAATGTATATGGTCGCGCTAAGTGTTTTTTTGCCACGAAATATTTGGTCGCGCAAGTTTAGAAATATAAAATTATTATCTGCGATAGTTTGTGTTACGAATGAGTTTTTACATTGCGCAAGTGTTTCTTGTGCGACATATTTCTCTTCTTCGCGCAAAATATCGTCGCGCAAATAGTAAAATGTAGTAGTGATGCTTGAAATGTTATAAAATATTGGAACCAAAGAGCAAGCCAACTTAGTGGGCCAGGCCTAGCAATGCCAAATATCAGTTCAGTAGAACCAATCTGTCAAATTAAGCAAACTATGTTTATATTATAGCTTCTGACCCCTTAGCCAACCCACCACACTCACTCACTCACTCACTCCACTTGGCCAAAATAAAAAATTCACAAAATTTGCAGTAGCAACTTCATTCATTTCCAAACTTGCAAATCTTTAGCAAGAAAAATGTATGTATAAGATGGTACTTAACCTAGATAGGAAGGTTGAGGCTAAGAAGGAGCTGGCAATGGAGGCACATTGGAGTCTTCGAGGTTACGAAGCCACATGACGTCGTCTAGGGCCTTGGAAACCTTTGGAATTCGAAAAGCCTTATTAGCCCATTGAATCCCACTCCCAATCCCCCGCTTCAGAAACTCCACGTCCTTGCGAACCACCTGAGCTAAGTGCCCCAAAAGTCCCCTAGAGCTCGCCTCTGCCTCGCGCTCTTGCTCTTTGACGTCGTTTTGGAGGCCCTCATCAAGCTCAACATGCACGCCAGCTTAAACGACATTTTGGGAGTAAAAAAAACTGTTGAGAACTTACATTTTTATTTTTTTTACCCAGAGTAAAAAAGATAAGTCAATTAGCCTTGGCCCTTGTTCACACCAGGCCAGGCTCCATGTATGCAGCAAGTACACAAACACACTAGAATTCAAACAAATCTAATTTTCTTACCTTGAAAGAGAAGATGTGAAAATCAAAATTTCAACGTAAGAGAGAGAGAGAGAGAGAGAGAGAGAGAGAGAGAGAGAGAGAGAGAGTGAGAGTTTTGGTTGCAGTCATTGTGATCACATTTTTCAATCAAAGAAGGATATCCAGAATCACTACAAGATACATAAAATCCAGATGAGAAAAGGGAAGGGCAGGATTTGCAGTTCATGCAATGGTTGCTTCAAAACCATTATGGACTATGAGAATCATCTTACAGTTGAGAAAGACAGAGTATGATATTTTTTTCAAGTATTTCTTGTTTTCATTTTTTAAATTTTATTTAATAATTCCTACTCTACTTGTACTCTTAATCTAGTGCTCTGGTGTGCTCAAGAAGAAGGAGAAGAAGGAAGGTTCATAGGTGAAGAAGGAGAAGAAGGAGGTTTGATGCATTACCTAGCTATGCTATATTAGTTTCATTTTCTCCGAAAAGTTCTGATAGCATGATATTTTATATTTTCTGGATATTTTGCTTTCATGGAGAACACTGTAAATTTTCTGAGAATTTTTTTTCCTAACACCTCCCGCCATTATCGTCCGTACAGCATGTTGAGAGCAACACACAGAGAGAGAGAGAGAGAGAGCCAAGCGAGTGTGATTTGGCATGATATTTTACATTTTCTTGGAATATTTTTCCTAAGAACCACTAATGCTCCCGCCATTATCGTCTTTACAGCACGTTGAGAGAGAGAGAGAGAGAGAGAGAGAGAGAGAGAGAGAGAGAGAGAGAGAGAGGAGCAGACGGGGCGCGTGGCACGTTCCATTGCCTGTTTCCAACTTTTTTTTTTGTCTGTTTGTGAATCTGTTTTAAAGGTGGTCAATTAAAATATTTTTATTCGTTTTATAAGCCTTCAATTAATTTCTGCCTCGTATATATGTAAAACAGTTTTTTATCACAAAATTGAACAGTTGTTTTTTCTTTTTCTTTTTTAATATTTTGGATAAGTGTGTGGTAGGGCCTTTTTTTTTTGTATTATCTTAATTTCTGCCTAGTATATATATATATATATATATATATTAATTTCTACCCATAAGTGTGTGAACGGATATAGTTGTTGCATAGAAACAACTCGTTTTCCCCACCCATTTTCCTCTCTCTCTTACTCTTTCCCATATTTGCTCTCATTTGTGGACTGAGAAAATGGGGGTTCGGTTAAGTGATAATACTCTGTTTATATAGTGGTAGCCTAGCCAGAAAGAATGAAGAGTGGCGCTCTGTTTTTTTGGCTGGCCATTTTGCTTTTGTGGGCAAAATTGTAAATTTACATTTTTATTATTTTTTATTTTAAAAAACAAAATGAAACCTGGTTATGTATATATTTAAGCGTTCTTTTATTTTAGGGTGTGCGCTTGTTGGAGGTGTGAAGACCTTGAGGGAGAGGTGGTGGAGTTTGGTCTTTGGCAGCGGAGACACCGAGTCCATCAACAATGCCGCCGTCTAACACGTCTGACTTATTTTGGGTATGTGTCTCGTATTTTGTATGTAATTTGAGACGTTGTTGTGAGCTGAAATGTGTTCAATTGTTGTAATTTGAAGTGCCCCTATTTTATTTTGTTTTTGGGTGTTTGTAAGGATTCAGTTTTATCAATTCCTAAACTATGCAGTTTTTTCCTTTGGTGCTCTGTTTCTTTGCCTTTCCAATGTTCTAGGGCTTTTCATGAAATCATCTTTGACCAAAAATACTGTGCAGTTCCAAATTGGGAATTATGATCACCAATTAAGGTCTTTGGATTATGAAGAGTTACACTAACCATAAGGATGAAGAGGTTGAGAGTTAGGAGGAAACTCATTTGGATTAAAAAATTTAGGTCTTGCAAACTCAATGCATCAGTAATTAAAAATCACGAATTGATGCATGGTTTGAATAGGTAGTGGGCTTATATTGGGCCCGTTAGTACAACAATTGATACATGAGGCACCATATAGCATAGTGCACCATCTCCAGTTTCTTCAGAGGTAGACTATAGACAACATCGTGTTGCGGGACGCATTACCGAATGGCATTATAGCACACTATAAGGCATGGTATTGATAATGCAACACACCGTAGGGCATGATGTTGATGTAATCGTTGCGGGACGCGTTGCCGAATGGCATTATAGCACACTGTAAGGCATGGTATCGACAATGCAACACACCGTAAGGCATGGGTGATGATGTTGTTGTCGTAGGCGTTGTTGCTATAGGTAGGGAAGTGTTACCTAGGGTGTCATTCGACAATTGATAAGGTGTCGTTTGGCAATTGGTGTGTTGCCCAGAGATTGAGGGTGTCGTTTGGGAATTGGCATGTAAAGAATCTTGTATGGAAGTTCTACTGGCATGTCAAACAAGATTTCTTCGGTTGTAATAACGCAAGGTTAATCCTTATACATGAGGTACCATGGTTGTCTTATGGATGCGTAGTTGTTCTCTAAATGTATCATAATGTTGAGCTCATCCTTGGCTCGATTCAAGGTAATGTCGGGATCCTCGACAAGTTCATAGAGGCAAGTGAGTGTTTAACAAGGGATCTCAACTTCTAGTAAGGTGGAGAGAATGTTCTAAGATATGATTCATGAAGCTCCAGCCGGAGTCGGAGCACAATTGAGAAAGAGTCTTCTAATTGTCCTCACACTGAATCTTATAGCCAAGAGCGATCACGTGAGGGATTTTACATGAATTATGTATCCTAGAGGTTCATTGATCATTCTCTCTCCTAGGTGGTTATGGTGGGGACAATATCGGTGCATGGATTGAATAGGTAGTTGGCTCATATTGGGCCCGTTGGTACAACAATTGATATCAGTGTCAGGTTTGGCTAAGACGCACTTGGTTCAAGGTGGAGCCGACTCAAGTAAAAATTCCTGGACCAACAGAGAAATGTGGAGTGGGCTAGTAAAGCAAAGGCTCAAGGAAATCGTAATGGCGGCTAACTAGGTGGAGCAAGGGCTCCTAACAAGGCTCAAGAAAATCTTAGGCGTAGGTGGAGCAAGGGTTTCTAGCGATGGTCAAGAAAGTAATTGTTGAAAGATGTGGAGTTGCGGGGGCTCACTCTTAGACACATGTGTGATCAAAGCATAGCTATGTGGTAATTAGACCTGGCAATGTTGCACACAACCCGTTAACACGACACGAATTCGCATGAAATTATCAGTATTTGGGTTGGGCTTGATGGGTCAGGTTGAAAACGGGTGAACCCGTTAGCCACTCGTTAATGGGTCGTGTTGGGTCTATTTGTGAATATTCACTATCCATCCGTTAAGGAAGGTAGTTTTGTAATTTTGTATCACAATTCATATTAAAAAAACAAAAACACCCACCCAACTTCACTTTGTTTTCTATTCTTCTTCTCTCTCTCTCTTTCTCTCCCTCTTTTTCCTCTTCTTTTTTTCTTCTTCTTTCTCTAGCGTAGTTTTCTTCTTTATTCTTTTGTTTAATTTCCTTCTCATAAGTATATTTCCTTCTCTCTTTATTTAGAATCCAAATTTCTTTTCTTTGTATGTGAAAATTGAGAACCAGTGAAGAAGACTTCTTCACTGTCCGTCCATGTGGGTTGGGGCTTTGAGTGGTGGTTATGGTGTTTATGATATGGAAATTGGGGGAGAAAGGACAAAGATAAGGAGTTACTGGTTAGGCTCGGTGATAGTTTTTTTGTTGTTGTTTGTTTATTCTTAATGTGTCATGTCGAATATTAGCGAATTGTAACAGGTCGTGTTTGGGTCTAATATTTGTCACCCGCTAACTTAATGAGTCGTGTCGTGTCAACCCGTTAACTTAACGAGTTGACACGAACACGACCCGAAACTTGTTAACATGAACCGTTTGCCATGTCTAGTGGTAATGTCTTTCTATTTTTAACACCACAAACCCCAATACAATTCACAAAATTTTGAATACTAATATATGACAACTTCTTATTTGTTCATTTGTTTATATCATGTGATGACTAAAATTTGAGAAAAAATTATAAGTGACTTGTAAAGCAAGTGGTTAAGAACGTTTATCTATGTAGGGCTTGTCATTGGGTCGGGCCGGGCCTAGCCAGGCTTTAAAGAGGAGAGAGAAAATATCGGGCAAGGCCGAGCCGAGTTTTTTTAGAAAATTCAAAGCCCAAGCCCGACCCATAGGCTGAGCTTGAGAAAGCCCATCGGGCCGGGCCAGGCTAATCCCAATGGGTCGGGCCGAAACGGGCCTACTTCAATCGAAAAAATCATAAACTTAATCATAAGGGCATTTCAGTCCAAATTTGAGATTAAACTCACTTAATTTCAATATTTTCACATCAAACCAAATTCATAAAACACCCAATAAAGTCACACAACTCATTAAGATTTTCCACAAAAATAATTAAATCAAGTATTATTTTTAAGGTTATTACATAATTAGACCGTAATACGTTTTAAGAAATAATTTTTAAAAATAATAAGTATCAAAAAAATATTTTTTTCAAAGGATGATATGTGTTGTTATACATATCTGGTTGGTACTAGAAATGTCCTACCAGAAATAGCCCACCAAGAATGGCTTACCAGATATTGCCTAGCCAATATGGCCTACCTGAAATGTCTTACCCATTTCAATATTGCCTAGCCAATATGGCTTACCCGAAATGTCCTACCCATTTCAATATTGCCTAAACCAAGATAAATAAAATGAAACAAATTATACATGTGATTTAAGTGATATAATCCTAATCCTAAACTCTTATTTATACATAATTATATATGTATGCGAGCCTAACGGGCCAAGCTTTCTTGGGCTTTCTTGGGCTTAATCGGGCCGGGTTGGGCTTCAGACACCCAAGCCCAAGCCTAACCTGGCCCAAGGCGAGCCAGGCCATCTCAAAGCCCATAACGGGCCGAGTCGGGCCGGACTTTTTTTCGATGGGCCGGGCGGGCCCCCATCGGCGCATGAGCCCGCGGGCCAAATGATGAGGCCTATATCTATGCACCTTGTGTTCAATTCCGCCTCCCCAAAATCGATTGCATATCAAACTTTGAGAATTTTTTTTTGGGCTTCTCAATCTATCATCAAATATGCAGATTGCTGAATGGTTCATAAGAGAAATTTCTCTCTATTCTTTTTCCTTTTCTAGTAAAAATAAAAATAAAAGGAGGGCGGTTTGAGCACTTAAACAGAAAATCAAAACAAAATTATAATTTTTTTAATAAAAAATCTGTGAAATCTAATGGGCCTCCAAAGAATTCAAAAGGCAATAAAAAGCACTGGGCCGTTAAGTCTTGGGGTCCAGCGAACGAGCCCGTGTTATCTCCAAGGGAGCCATTACCCTCACGCTTGAGCTCGCACCATTCGGCCCTACCCAAGCGCGCCAACCTCCAGCGGCGACCGGTGGTCTTATTCGGCTATCTCATTGCGACAGCAGTCAGACCATCTCATCTCCAGGTAAATTAGGGTTTCTATTTGGTTCATATTGATTTGCCTTCTATGTCTGTTATTCATTGATTTTTTATTTTTCAGTCTTTTAAATCCCAATAGAAGCTATGTTTGATGATATCGTGTGTGAGAGGGATGTAAATGATTACCTTATTGGTTAAGGATTTATTATCTGTTTCTAGCTTTTGGCTTTGTATTTATATTTTGTGTGAGAGGGAAAAAGAAAAGTAATATTCTATTTTAACCCAGCTGAATTTGAGACCAATAAATTGACGAAATTCTAAGTGATTTTGGGAAATTTTGTTTGCTAGGTCATATGGCGCACAGGCTGCTCAGGAATGTGGAGGCGGATGGTTGGGAACGTTCAGACTTTCCCATCATCTGCGAGTCATGCTTGGGCGACAATCCCTACGTCCGGATGACACGAGCTGATTACGACAAGGAGTGCAAGATTTGCACTAGGCCATTCACCGTTTTCAGGTGGAGACCTGGTCGTGATGCTCGATTTAAGAAGTCAGAGATTTGTCAGACGTGCAGTAAGTTGAAAAATGTTTGTCAAGTTTGCCTCTTGGATCTGGAATACGGCTTGCCAGTTCAGGTTCGAGATACTGCTCTGGCCATTGGTTCCAACGATGCCATTCCAAAGAGTGATGTAAATAGGGAGTTTTTCGCTGAGGAGCATGACCGGAAGGTAACTTTTCTGTCTTTGCCTTGAACAACCAGGCTTAGTTAGGGTACTAATTTATGTAAATCTTTTGGAATCCTTTAGTGTCTAATTTTAATTTTGATTGGTCAGTGCAGGCTAGAGCTGGTATAGACTATGAATCTTCGTACGGAAAGGCACGACCCAGTGACACTATTCTGAAGCTTCAAAGAACAACACCCTATTACAAAAGGAACAGAGCACATGTTTGCAGTTTCTACATTCGGGGTGAGTGCACAAGAGGTGCTGAGTGTCCTTACAGGCACGAAATGCCCATAACTGGGGAGTTGTCACAGCAAAACATCAAAGATCGTTACTATGGGTATGTCCAATGCTTCATATTTCCTGTTCTCAGTATGACAATGAAGCATGAATTTCCAGTTGCATGTTTTTTTTTCTTATAGTTACAGTTGGCTACTTAAAACTTGTGAATTTGATTTTTGATTAGCATTGTTTCTTATGTTTAATATTTTCCACTTGATTATTTCCTCAGATTAAAGTCTACCTTTTTCAGTTGGGGATGAAATTCTTGTCTGAAATATTGGCAGATGTAATTTCCTTGCAAGTAGATAAAGTCCCTTTTTTTTCCTTCTCCTTTTTGGTTAATTTGTTTTAGATCTTTTTTCGTGTTCCTCTTTCAATAATTCATAGTTCAAGATATTTATTCTGAAGATTGTAGCTTCTTTTTCGGTTTGGGGGGTGATAGGAGTGTACTACTGCAGCCTCTAGCTAGCATTTTCGGCCAACACGATAGCTTTCACAAACCTATATCCCTAATCTTTCTGTTGCATGTTTGTACATGCCCATATACTATAATGTACGGATTTCTGAAGTTTGTAATGCTCACATCTCATCTAAATTATCTGCAGAGTCAATGATCCAGTGGCGATGAAGCTGCTTAACAAGGCTGGAGAGATGCCCTCCCTGGAACCTCCTGAGGATGAAAGCATAAGAACTCTATACGTGGGTGGGCTTGATGAGAGAATTTCTGAGCAGGATTTGAGGGATCAATTTTACGCTCATGGTGAAATAGAATCTGTTAGGATGGTACTCCAACGAGCATGTGCTTTTGTAACCTACACAACAAGAGAAGGTGCAGAAAAGGCTGCAGAAGAACTCTCTAATAAACTGGTAATAAAAGGTTTGAGATTGAAGTTAATGTGGGGTAGGCCCCAAGCACCAAAACAGGACTCAGAGGGCACAGCTGAAGCTAGGCAGCAGGCAGTGGCTCATAGTGGGTTGTTGCCTCGAGCAGTCATATCTCAACAGCAGAACCAATTACAAGACCAACCTGCACCACTGCACTATTACAACATGCCACCTCCACCCTCACATGAGAGATCATTTTATCCATCAATGGATCCTCAAAGAATGGGGGCTATAGTTCCATCCCAGGAAGGGGCTCCTAGTGGGCCTACAGGGTCAGGCGAGAACAATTCCAGTGCAGAAAGGCAGCAACGAAGTCAGCATTATGCTTTTCAAAACATGCCTCAACCACATGGCCAATATCGTCCGCAGTTTTATCCTCCACCCTACGGGCATATGCCTCCTCCACCAGCACCGTACCAGCAATACCCTCCGCAATATCATGCTGGAGTGCCGCCGCCACCATCCTTGCCAATGAACCAACAGTACCAGCATTCAGCAACACCAGGGCCTGCACACTCAGGTTCTACATCATCAGCATCTGCACCATCAAATTCTGGACCTTCGGGGTCCACACCATCTGGTTCTGGGTCTGCGCAGACATGGTCATCACAGCAGTGACACTATCTTTCTGTTGTGATCTTGTAAAAGTAATATCTTGGTTTATTTATTAAATGATTTTGTTCTTTATATGTTATGCCTTGAAATTATATTTTTGAAATATGTTTTCTTGAACCATCTATAATGAAAATGATTGGTCGTCTCATAATCTTCCTTTAGCTTCAAAGATGGTTGTCTCAGCATCATTTTGAAACAGAACAACAAAACATCATCTTAGCAAATAAATCCAATTTACATTTCCTTGACCAGTTTAAGAGGGG
Source organism: Prunus avium (assembly GCF_002207925.1). Next base: position 94,021 of record NW_018921313.1, read on the forward strand.
TGTTGACTTTCCTAAACGTAATAGTTTGATCAATAATCTTGTGAACGATCGATGTGTGATGTGATTGACTGTCGGGAAAATGAGAGGAGGAAAATTTACGTTTCTTTTTGCGATAATGGGCTTCCATGGACCAGCACCCCAACCTGTCTCACCAGTCTCGTCCTGAAATTTTGGGCTCCCACAAACCAATTTTTTTGTTTTTTTAGTACAAGCATAGTTTAAATTACAGGGATAATGATTTCTCACACACACATAATTAAGATCTTATGCGGATTCGAAATTGAACCTCAAATTTGCAAGCCAAGACCATTTTCCACTCTAAATTTTTATTTGGACATGTTGAAGACCTCCAGTTTAGGGATGAAGCATTGCTCGACAAGGCCTCAGGTGATTATATTTTAAATTTGGAAGAAAAACAAAAACAAAAGCCTTAAAGTTTTTAATGTATTAGAGAAAATGTTAGCTTTCCAAATCTCCCATATAAATAGGAGGGTATGAACATTCTTTTTTTTCATAATTCTTTTCATGGTATTTTATATAAAAACTGTTTTATTTATAAAGACTGGAACTTTGTTGGAAAGACTGAAGGAGTTCACCTAGCTAGCTGATAGCCTGAATCTTTCCTTCTGTTGTAGTTCATAAGGTTTGTCCAGTTATTGTCTCCCTGACTACAAACTTCATCACTGTCTGAAACAGTAAACTGTTTGAAAGAAATTCATTATCTCCTTTTTATACCAAAGGATTAGAATTTGATTCTCCTACCTCCCCTCTATGGGGTCTTAGGCCTTTTCTGAACCATTTAGATAAATAAACGCAATTCCCTTTCACAAGCCTTGTAAAAGCCAAATTTACTTTTTTTTGAAAAGGTTCTGTTTCTTACTAAAATTTGCTTTCGTTTGGTTCTTACATTGTTCTTAAATTAATTATGAAATTTGGTTTCATTATTTTTGTTACCATTTTACTATTTGCCCTTATTTTTTATACACGCCATCAACATCTTCAGATTCTTTACTATGAATCCATAATATAAATATAAATAAAATTTGCAGTACCAATTTCCTGCAACTTGCACCCTTTGCTTGGAATATTCCTTATGACACCACACAGAAGAAAGAAACTAGGATACGCATTGTCATGTCTAAAACTTAAATTACATAATTGGTTTGGGATATTGCCACGATCAGTGGCGGAGTCACCTATAGGCCCACCTAAGGACCAAGGTAGGCCCAGGCCCTCTCTCATTTTTTTTATTTTCTCATAATTTTGCTTATATGTGTTGTTATATGTTTGCTTCTTGGAGTAAAAACTCTTTCTTCTTTTTTTCCTCCTTCTCTTCCTCTTTTGATTAATTTAAGCTTTGTGAATTCCCCTCTCCCTCGTTTTACATGTTTAAGTAGGGCATCTTAATATTGGGATTTATGAAATTTTTTTGTATTTCTTCTCTCTGTTGAAGTATAAATTATTAAATTTTGAGTCTTTAATAGTGTAGATGATGAGATTAATATTTAACCATGTTAAAATATGAAATTCAGGACAATTATGATTGTAATAAATGAATAAATTATTAATCAATATGAAATGAATAAATTATTAACTTATTAATCTAGTTAGCGCTTGAGGGCTCCTATTCGAATTATTTTTAAAATATTTGTGAATGACCCCATCTAATGTGAAATCCTTACTTCGCCACTGATCACGATGGCATTTTAGTTAGATGTAAGTTTTTCTCGTCAGGCTTGTGCTTACTTGCTGAACATTATCAAATAATATATTGTAATATTGCAATATTGAGTATATAGGTAGCTAGGGTTTTGAGATTGCAGAGAGGACAGGATACAAATACAAAGCGTGCTGATTAAGAGGAAGCGCGGCGGAAGAATATAGAGACATTCTCAAAAGGGGAGAAGAGAAGGGCAACAGGCCATGTATATACATATATATTCACAATATATAATATGGGGATGAGGGCAAAGGCTAAATATAGTACAACAATAACAATATGTCCACAGCTACAACTACAACATGCGTACCAGTCTTTGTATCGCGTGTTAAATTCGAGAACAAACAATAAAAACACTTTGGTTTTATTTTTTTAATATTATTTTTCATAAAAACAATATATATATATATATATTTCATAGATAAATTAAATATATGAGAGAAAGAGAAGCACATGCATGACACTCTGCATCTGCAGCAGGAGGAGGAGCAGGCTCATGATGATGATGATCCTCATACACTAAAACCCAATAGCTGCGTGCGTGAGTGAATGTGTAAGTGTGTTTGCGTGTACTTCGAGGCTTTTAGAAGAAGCACAGATCATCTCACTTCACTACCTTACAAATTAATCCAACCCAGTCAAGTCCATGCCATGCCATCCCACTACTTTAATTACTTGGTTTAATATTAATATCTATATCATCAAAGGCATGCTACAAATTTGTATTTCAATAGAATAGAAACTAATCTAATGAATTGTGATTCATTTATATCTTAGTAGGAAACAGAAAATTTATCATTTCAACAGCTACAACCGAGTTCGCATACGATTTCGAATAGCAGAAAACTCCACTGTCAATATGAATGGTGTGGTTTTGTGCAAGGTTACATGCATGTGTATGAAAATTGAAATTGTAAGAAAAGGGTTGGAGTAGAATCTAACCGTGAGACGAATAGAAACACACAGTACATACAAACAGCAAGAGGCAAGCAATTAAAACAGAGACTAGGCAGGCAAAGGAGTGAAGGAGGGAGGGAAGGAGGGGGCCTGTGGGTCTGATGAGTGCACAAAACCAAAGGCCCCAATATTTCTGACACCAGGATTCCCACACTTGTTGCTTCCAACACTCTACACGATAAAGTGGGTTTTTTTTCTTTCCATTTTTAATATATGGGTTTGCTCTCCTTTTTCCTCTTTTCTTTTTCTTCGTTTACCAACTTCTCCATACAAGGAAATCAAAGTCTTTAAAGGAAGAAAATTCTTGCAGCCTTTCCTAGACATAGAAAGATAGATCGCTCTCCCCACCCCCCGTCCTTCATCACCCCACCACCTTCTCCTTTTTTGACTATCATCTCTCTCTCTCTCTCTCTCTCTCTGTCAATAATACATTCATTTTTGTTACATTGCCAGTGGGCAAATGGGGGTGCTCCAGTTACTAGCTACAACATTTGAATATGCATTTTGCCATCCCTAGCTTAGCTAGCATTCTTTTTGATTTGTCCCTTAAAGCTTTGTTTCTTTAACACATATTTTATTAATTGTTCTAATACTATTATATGGTTTTGTTTAGTGTTCCCAATGGCATGTTGTGCATTAACCGTTGTCTCTAGGGTTTAACTTTTTGTGGCGGTCTTGTATACTGAAAGAAGCATCTGTAGTAACTAGAAAGGGGTACAGTTTCTGCTTTGATCTTCCCCATTTCATGTATCTCGCTGGCTTTACCAATTTTGAATTCTCTAGTATTTCAGGCAGAGCGACAATTGGTCAGATTTCAGGTTTTATTAAGTAAACAATACAAGATACGTACTTATTGCTTAATGTATATTCCAATCTAGTAATAAAACATTGTTATAATCCTCTAATTCATGTTAATTTCAAAGGATTTGTAAATTGATAAAGGTCGATCGATGCAAGACCGCCCGGTGTCACCAATAATCTGAAAAAGATAGATGGAATTTGGAAGAGTACTAATAATTATAAGGAAATGCAATTACTCTTTCTCGTCTCTTGATTTTGTACCCCAGAAATTACTGTGTGAGATTACGATCGTCTTCTGATGTGAATATGTTTTGCAATCTGTCTGTTATCTGCTTTTACTTTTGGAATTATGCTTTGATGGTGTCAAATTGTCAATGTCATGCACAGATGCTTTGTAGGTGAATGCGTCAATCCCTGTCCCCTTTTAGCTACATATAGTTGCTCATCATCTGTATGTAGCACAGTTTGGGTTGGACCCTAAGAATACAGAAAAAGTAATTAATTAGTTAAAAATTGAGAAGATTAAATATGCTAAATAGAGTTTTCCAACTTTTAATTTCGCTAGAAGAATCTATTTGGATGAATATAACGTTTCCAAGAAAGAGCCAATGAGATTGCTAGAAATTAAAGTTCAATTTCCATCATGTGTTTCACTGGATCTTTAGAATCAAAATCTTATCTTTGTCAGAGTTTATTGATGAGGACTCGTTATCCTCGTGGAAAAATTCCTCCTCCCAATTAGCCTACTGATCCTAATTATTTGGTTTTCAATTCAATTAACTATATTTGTGAGCCCTCCACACAAATTCAAAAAGACAAAAGAAAAAAGAATTGCAGGAAGATTATTATTTTCTTGAAAACCATATGGCTGTTGTTCTTGGTCATCTTCATGATGTTATCTACAATCTACATCAATGGTAATATCAGGTAATTTCATATAAAAGGAAATCCTTTCCTCTTTCAACACTTAGTCCTTTTGAAAGGTCGCATCGTTGTTCGTCCATTTGTGGGCAACATATACAAAGCTCCATTAATGTAATTATATAGTTTACAGTAATATAGTTTCAAGGCTGGAGCTAAGGATCTCAGTTCTTAACCCTAAACCTAGTGAGATTAATTGGAATATCTATGCATCCCGTGTCGGTGTTAAATTCATCGGATTTTACTTGTTGACTGAGGTTTATTAAAGAAATTAATGATAATGGTTTTAGTGTATAATTAAAATTAAGATCAATGATGATGATCATAAAGTAGAAATACAAGAACATATATTCTGACAAGGCCTCTGCTTTTATATGTCAACCCTAAGATTTATTGTGTTGGTGGCCAATTTGGACAGCTAAAGAGATTCTTGTTAGATATTGACAAATCGTAGAAAAATCGCATAAGGTTAGAATATCATTGGGAAATTTGGCGTTTGGTCTTGTGCAAATGAGGACATTCCACCGTGCTAACCCTTAACCCCATGTTAAAATTGAAATCTACACAATTGCAAAACAACAAGAACAGGAAGAGAGAGAGAGAGGGAGAGAGAGAGAGAATTAATTATTTGCTATCAAAATCAAATGTCATGGTGGCAAGGTAGGTATATATAAGATATATATGAGATAAAAAGGTTTCATCTAATCAGAAAATTAATTTATTAAAGTATGTATGAGCTCAGTTTTAACATATTCTGATTAGTTAATAACATGTGATTTAGATAAATATTAATAATAAAAGGGTTTTTTTAAGTGGGATTATGGGATGCAACCTGTATGGACAGAAGTAAAGGTGGAATTAGGTAGAGCTATAGCTAGCAAACATATGTCATGGATTATTCTAAATTGAATACCTAAAACAAAGAAGTGGGGGGCTAAGTACAAATCTATGTTGGTGAAGCAAAATAGTATAAGATAATGAATTGGTAATAAATTATGTGTGAAGGGCATGAAAGAGGAAAAAGCTAGGAAAGATAAAGATTAAAAGAAGGAAGTGATGGAGCAAAAAGGAAACAAAAAAAAAAGAAAAGAAAAGAAAGACAAGAAAAAGATGCATCGATAAATTATGGTATTTTCTCCTTTTTCTCTTTTTGATCACTTTAATTATTAGTATTTTTATTTAAAGGGTAGAGAAAGTAGAGGAGGGGGATGAGGGAATCCAAGTGTTCCAAGCACTCCCAGACAAAGTGAGGTTCAGAGAAGAGAAAAGCAACCTCTGCTTTACGACCCAGAAAAGGAGATTTCAAACACCATAAGGCCATGGAGCTTAGGAAATTGCGTGGTTATTAACCCAACCCACAACTCACTCAACCCACAAACAAACCAATTCTTTCTCTCTCTCTCTCTCTCTCTCTCTCTCTCTCTCTCTCTCTCTTTCTCTCTCTCTCTCTCCCTCTTCTATATAAACCCCCCCCTTAGGTCACTGGTTTGCTTGTTTTGTGCCAATTCAAATGGGTCTGAGCTGTGGGGCTTTGAAGCTCCATTTTGATTATGACCCAGCTCCCATCATTATCCCGTTTATCACTCTACCCTTCTGTGTGTGTCTCTCTCTCCCTCCCTCTCTCTCTCTCTCTCCCTCTTTATCTCTTTCTCTCTCCCTCTTCAATATAAACCCCCCCCTCTCTCTCTCTACCACTCTTTATACCCCTCTTCCACTTTCCCTTGTCTTGCCCACTATAGCCATGCCAAAGCTTCTCCAGGATACCTACTAGCTAGCTCAACAAAATCTCATTTGCTTCAAATCCATGCATTCTTAGTTCACTCTCTCACAATCCCATGTCATATCAACAAAAACCATTCATTCTCACATCACAGATATATATATATTTCTCTCTCTCTCTCTCTGCGTATATATGTATATGTATATATATATATATCCACAAACACACTCCTAACTAAATTCATGAAAGGTGGGATGTTGGGTTGGCGTGAGATAAGGTCTTAGACTTGAATATATTGTCCAAACCTAGCTAGTAAGTTTGAGATATATATAAGCTTTTACATCAATTGATCTATGTCGTTTGTATATATTATATATATAGCATGAACATGCGCATAGATATACAAAGTATATATGTGCCTGGCTCCCTGTATGCCATTTGCAGAGTCCCACCGAACATCGATGGCCTCCGTGGATGGCGTATGAGGAGCCATGCATATAAACCCATGTGTTCCTGTGTGTACATGTGTTTCAGTACTTTTACATTCATTCATTCATTCATTTTGTTCTATATTTTCTTCCCAACATGCCAATTTTGCAGTCTTCAGGGGTATTATGGTCATGTTGGGCAGCATTGTAATTTCCCATGTTTGCAGGATAGCTAATGTGTCTGAGAAAAAGGTACTTCATCTTCTTCCTTCTTCATCATCATCATCTTCTTCTTCTTCACATGGATGTTAGGGCTCTTCTTTCTCTCTCTATGAAAGTATGAATATCTGTGATGACATGCTTTACTTTTGCAGAGAATAATTATGGCTTCTGAAATATAAATTTGGCATTTTACTCCTTGTCACATGTATTTTCCATCATTTCACCAAACACATGTAACGAGGGCTTATGGCTTCGGCCCAAATTCCGGTAAAAATTAGAAGCAGCTGGTTAAGAAGCTCGCTTGGTCCCTGACAACATGGAAGTTACAACTTTCCTTACATATTGCCCATCATGACATGACATCCATTCATCTATCCATCCATCCATCCATCCATCCATGTCTATCCATCATGTTCCACGCTTATCTCATGGACACTTCTAATGACCTCTGGTCCTAATCTTGTTGACTCACCCCAAAAAGGAGCTAATTGTTTTTCTTTTAACTGTTTTGTTTTTATCTTCAAGTTTTGTTCATCTGATTGCTCAGTTTTAAACCTTCTTCTTCCAAATTAACATGGTGATTTTCCCACTTGCGTACAATGGACAAAACCCATTCGTTTTAGGCCGTTGGTTTATAAATCAAAACCAAAAAGGTTTTTTGTTTTTTTATTGTTTTTTTCAGGGTGTAGATATATAATAAAAAAATGAGTTGTGTTGGACCTGTTGGAGATTAGATTAGTTAGATTACATTACCAAATAAAAGAATGAAGCTAGATCTTTGATTTGATTTGAGGGACAAGTTCAATTCAAGGGCTTCAGATAAAAAAGGAAGTGAGAAGGCAAAGAAACCAAAAAAATAAAAAAATAAAAAAATAAAAGAATGTTTGCCTTATCATCAGTAAATAAATAAATAAGATTTTGATTTTCCTAGTTCCTAGACAATTTGATCATATTATTCCTTGTCCTGCATGCGTACAGCTAGCAGCTGCTATACAACGGACGTTTAGAGAATATGTATTTAGTCTCATCTGCCTGCTTGCTGCTATGTATCTTATAGCACATATCATATCATTTTGCCCATTTCCCCATTCGCCCTCTCTCTCTATCATAAAATTGCCTTGGAACTTTAGTCTCGGGTATATGGGCCGGACTGTAGCCCCACTAAGATTGTAGGGAGCAAACAGTTTGGCCAAGATTGTAGAGCTGCTAGCTTATGATTTGCTCAACTCTACAATCTTAATTAGTCGGACTCAAGTGTAGCCCGGCCCAAGTTCTCCGAGAGTAAAGTTCTTGTAACGCGGCCCAAGTTATCGGAGACTAAACTTGTGTGGCTTGGTAGTTGGTATCTTCATCTCTATATAAAGTATGAACATATAGGTAGCTAGAGAATCAGAGATCTAGAGTGATACAGAACCGTACGACTGGGCAGGGCTTCAACTGTAGCCCCACTAAGATTGTAGGGAGCAAACAGTTTGGCCAAGATTGTAGAGCTGCTAGCTCATGATTTGCTCAACTCTACAATCTTAATTAGTCGGACTCAAGTGTAGCCCGGCCCAAGTTCTCCGAGAGTAAAGTTCTTGTAACGCGGCCCAAGTTATCGGAGACTAAACTTGTGTGGCTTGGTAGTTGGTATCTTCATCTCTATATAAAGTATGAACATATAGGTAGCTAGAGAATCAGAGATCTAGAGTGATACAGAACCGTACGACTGGGCAGGGCTTCAAGAAAAGAAAAGCAAAAGTGTTTAGGGCAGCAGCAGGAGGATGATCATCATAATGGCTATTAGGAATCTCATACGCTACAAGCAGACTGGACCACATCTCTTCTATGTCTCTCGGTCTCTCTGTCTCTCTCTCACTTAATAATTTTTTTACTCTCTTTTTTCATCAATTGGCCAGCAGGGAATATAGTATACGGTCAAAGCAGGTCAAAAAAGGACATTTCGTCAGGCAAAGAAAATGGACCACCTTTGAGATCTCCTGGGAAATAGAAATCAATTACTTACTGCTGGGTGGGATTTTTAAAATTTCAAGTTCACTCTCTCCATGCCCATGCCCTCCTCAATTTTCACACACCCAACATTCTCCTGCGATTGGCCAGCCCAGGGAGGCATAGCTTAATTTGTTCTAAATAAATAAATCATTCAATCTTCATATGCTTAAAGTTTTTTGCTTGAGGACATAGATATAGTCAGATGTGCATGAATATGTACCAGCTAGCTAGTGTAAGTGAGGTCCCACCTAAGCTACCTTCTGGGTTATATGTATAGATTGTACACTCCAAGTGTCTCAGGAATAGATTCTTTCCCAATATATCTGATTGAATTTCAAATGATATTCTAGCTGAGAAATAATATATCATATGACCATTTTAATGGAACTGATATATTGCTAACAGTAATTGAAAAATTAAACATTCTATGATCTAGCTTCACATATATGGGAGAAATAATGTATATGATCTCTCCAGCTATCTCACAATATAAGATGTTTATGTTGTAAGACCCGGAATTTGAACAAATTTCTTCTTTTTTGGTTCTAAAATGTGTGATCTAAATGTAGAGGCTCGGAATCCCCTGAATTCACATACCTAATTATATCGTGTTACGAAATGTGAGATTTTATTATCATAGATATTCTTCATGACTATATGACAAATTTTGCACCACTACTTCCGTAGTTGCTAGGCTTCTAACTCTACGTTAATTAATAATAATAATAATAATTTAGATTCTGAAAGGGTAAGGTTGGGGGCTTGGCATGGTGGAGATGCTAAGTGGTGAGCTTCTATCAGTCCTGTGGGCTATTTTTAGGTCCATCTTATCAGTAATAACTCCTGGCTCACAAATTTCCACGTTCACAAACAAATTCATGTTCATCTCATCCTTCATGTTCATCATCGTCATGAGCTTAATGGCTGTCGACATGCGGGGCCGGAGGCTGCATTTCTCTTGTACGCAAAGCAGACCCAACTTTAAGAACTCGATGGCTTCTTTTTCTGAAAAGTTTCCATCAACTTCAAGTCTAGAGTCCACCAGATCCACAAGCCTCTTGCTCTTGTACATTTCCCATGCCTGCATCCAATCCATGCCTCACTTACTTTATTTATTAATTCACATTTTAATTTATTAATTGCATTTATAATTAACATATCTTTATTATTAATTAGGTTAATTTTATCCAAATTTGGTTATGTTTTGTTGTTTTAGGTATCACGTACTTTTATTTTATATGTTAATGAGATGACAGATTAATGTGTATGCATGCTTGTGTATCACTTTCTTGTCGGAAAACCAAAGTTGATTACAAGTTCAATGTTGTCATGTACAGAGTTTTAAAATAATGGTTGGGGCCCTTGAGCTGTTGTTGTGAAGAGACTCAAGACTTTCATCCATTCAAAAATGGGTGAGGATTTAATCTTATTTAGTAATAAGAAAAACGAGATTTTTTTAGAAATGTTACCTAAATTTATACATCAGTTTCAATTTATCACTTTAAAGAAAAATTTAAGCAAAATGTCACATTAAGTTTTCAAAATCCATGATTTGTCACCTGACTTTAACATCATCTAATTTTCCATCCATTTTAAAGGATATTTTAGTCTTTTCAATATATAAACCCTCTATCTGTATATATTGACTTTTTCTTTCTCAAACAAGCTTAAGATGTGATGGAATTTCACATATAATTAGAGTTAGACACCTACCTTTTGGACAAGATAATGTTCTCCAAGTTCTAGATCAAAGTCAACTGCAGATCTTCCACTGACTATTTGTAAAATCAACACTCCAAAACTGTATACGTCTGACTTTCGGGTTAGGTTTCCAGAAATGGCATATTCCGGAGCAAGATAGCCTCTGAATTAATGCATCAACAACAATATTCACCAATTAATAATATTAATAGCAATCAAATTAAACCATGCAAAATGAATCTATTGGGTTGGAGCCAAACTTGGCCATGTTTCACTTACAATGTTCCAGCCACTCGTGTACTGATGTGAGTAATGTTTTCTGGGAATAGTTTTGACAGTCCAAAGTCTGAGATTCTTGGATGAAAGTTCTTCTCCAAAAGTATGTTGCTGGCTTTGATATCTCTGTGCACAATGTGCGGTTTTACCTCCTCGTGAATGTAAGCAAGCCCCCTAGCAATTCCTAGACAAATTTCTCGCCGTACCCTCCAATTCAATTTTGACCTAATTTTCTCCTCACCTGCTTAATCAACAATAATCAAAGTGATCGATTACATATTTTTATTGGACTATCGTGTATTGATATGTAACAACTTTATCAGATTATTAATTTGGATCACACATTCAAATATAATCCTACTATAATCAAGCGCAAATTGATAGTCTGACAACATAACATGTCGGATTGTCTAATAAGAGAAGATTTCTTTGTTGTCATATATAAAGTGAAAACAATGTAGCTTATATCAATTTTTACCTAGCAACATGTGAGCGAGGCTGTTGTGCTCCATGTAATCATAAACAAGAATTCGACGGCGGCCTTCGATGCAGCCACCGCGCATCTTGACCAGGTTTTGATGGCAAATGTTGGAGAGTGATGCTAGCTCAGACATGAACTCCCTGTCTCCTTGCTTTGATTCAGCTGAAAGCACTTTCACAGCCACATCTACTCCGTCGTTAAGTCTTCCCTTATAAACAGATCCAAATCCACCTTCACCAATTTTATTGGAAGGATGGAAATCATTGGTGGCGACTTTCAATTCTTTGTACGTGAAGGCATGGACATTTTGAAGAAATTGTAGACCTAATTTAATGAGAAGATAGCCAAGACTTCCATATCAATACATGTACATTACAGGTAAGAAACCAAAAGTTGAAAACAGAAATAAGAAAGTGGAATTGGATTATGATTAGCTGATGATGAAAGTTAGAACAAGGTTTTTTTAAATTAAAAAAAATCTAAATTTTTACAGAAAATATACAAATTATATGCTCACCGTGTGTGTTATCATCGACGATTCCAGGTGAAGAGAAACATTTTGAGCAGGGAAAAGTGAACTTCATGATTTCTGGTTGCAGGAAAATTGAGCTGAAAATGTATGCTGTGTCCTTAACAAACTGGGTTTGATTTTAGCAAATTTGCAGACAAAATCACTTCTGAAGTTCCAAGTATTCGATTCCAAGGAAAGTTGCACTTATATATATAATTGTCTTACGAATCCAAATGAGAGGGAGAGAAGTGAGATTGTGTTTACATAAATAAAATAGTAGTCATTGACTGCTACAGATTGTTCTTTCTTCTTGGAATGGATCGTTGATGTCACCAAATAAACATTATTGAAAAAAAGAAAAGAATGATGTCCTAAAATTTGGAGCACTTAGATCTCTTTCCATGATATTATTGTTTACATAATTTAAGTTATAATTCCATAGAGATTGTGGGGCGGCTGCAGGGGGAGGGAGCGTTGGAATAAATAATGCCTACAATTAAAGTCTTTGAATTGTTTAACCAAAACCTTATGAAAGGACAGATTTTAGCCTCTTTGACTTGAAAAATAAGACAAATTAAATGGGGATTATGACTCTAATACTTTGTGTATGTGTGTGTGTGACTGCATACAGTCGAGTGAGTGTGTGAATAGGGTTAAGTGATTTCTCCATCTAGAAGGAAAAGCATTATTCTTATTAAATAAAAAAAATTAAGACAGCCCAAATGAGCCATGTTCACCCCATTAAAGTTAAATGATCACATGGTCTATTTTTATTATTATTTTATTTAAATCACATGGCTAGCAAACTAATCAACGGTCTTAACAAGTTTCTCTAATAAGGATTTTTGTTAACGATTAGTTAAGGAGTTCTAATATTAACCATCCATTAGATATGTTGACGGATTAAATAATTTTTTAATATGACATGCATACAATCAGATGGCTGCGATTAGAAGTCTTTAATAACCAACTCTTAACATAATTTTTTTAAATTTTTATACAAGCGATATTGAGGGAGAGGAGAATTGAACTTAAGACCTAGGGTGCATAGGTAAATACTGTTAACCATTTCAGCTACAAGCCACTTTCCTTAACATAAAATCTTTAATGAAATCAATCTCTATTATAAAATTTGGGTAAACATAGACTCTCAACCAAAACCGAACATTTATATATAAAGTTTGCATACATTCTTATACAGAAAAGGTTTGGATTAATAAGATTGAAGAGATCGAACAATCCTTCTCATTGTTAATTGGCTAGCAAAACAAGGCAATATTACATACATAAGTTGTTCTTGATGTTCATTGGTAAATGGATGAATGGAACTTCAAACTACAAGTTAAAACATTTGGAACACTAGATAATTCAGACTTAGAAACTAACTCACCAAAATCCAAATAAGTAAAATAGACCGGCGTGGGTTTAGTTTATTGCTCATCAACATGTTCCACCACCATTAATCAAACAATATAAAAATAGTCAACTCACGAGCAATGCAATAATTGCCCCATTCAACAAATCAAGAATATATATAGAGTGAACGCACAATAAACAAGCAGGAAAACAGGGAACACGGGCGGAACTAGCAACAAGTCTACCATGGGCTCTAGCCCAAGTAGCCTTTAAAAAATATTTACAAATATTGTATGTATTTTAATGTGATTTAACTCTATAAAAGATTAGTAGTACATCCAAATATAGCCTAGTAACCCATTGTCCACTCAACTTGTAGGTTTATAATCATCTTATATTTAATTTTTTTGCTAACTTAAGAGCATTGGAGATGTCAAATAATATGTATCAAAATTGGATTTGATGGCTAATAACTTTAGTCAATGGAACTATGAACTAGCGTGGTTTATATGATTTATTTTTTGTTATTCGCTAGGGAGGGGGAGTATTATTGGGTTGCCTCAAGATTGTCTCCTACATGAATTGAACTCGAGTGCACTTGGGGGGGAGGGGGAGAGTTTGGCCCACTTTTCCATTGTGTTGTCACCCCATGTGCATGGTTAATATGATTTAATGTATACTTTTGTTTCTAAAAAAACTATAGAAATTATAAGTAAAAAAAAAAGTTTAGCATTAGATTTTAAGCTAATAACTTTAGCTAGCCCACCTATTGAAAAATTTCTGATTCCGCCCTTGGGAAGAGTATTACAAAATATCGCACAATAATAATATCTGAATGTCTCCATAGAGAATTTCCATATATATATATATATATATGCATGCATGGTCAAGGTCCAAGCGAGTCCCCCAACTTTGATTTCAGACAAATTAACCAAGACTCAGTCAGATGGCAACTGAAATGTATATAGAACTAGCTTGATTATATCTCAATCGAATATTCTATTGATCTAATAAAACTTTGTACCACTTTTCTGCGCATGCAACTAAGAAATTAAATTTGTCTAGTCCAGGTCAAATTTTCCATAAAACATCATTTCGTGGAACCTGTTGCATATATTATATATAAATGCATGCATGAGAGCCGCCTTAGCTGATGCTCATATATGTATGAAGCCTTTTATTTTATGAGTAATTATAATGTGTTACTGAAATATAATTATATAATTTAATTTATTCACGTGTTATATATAATTCATCATAAAAGTAAAAAAAATTATATCATTTATCTATATTATAACACGTGAATTAATTATATCATGTGATCGTATTCCAGTATCACTTTATCCACGTAATGAAAATTAGTAACCCATTATGAATCAAGTTATTGGTCAAACTCCACAAATTTATTCCCTGTTGCGGAGCTGTCGATTCTTGAACTTACAAAATTATGTAATTATTGGTTGAATTAACCTTGAGAAGGAGATCATATAATTAATCTTGACCTTGTGAAGTTTGTGGCCGCCATCTCCTTTCTTCTTCTTCTTCTAAATGTATTAATTTAATTTTGTGGCAAAATGAGACACGAATGCCCGTTTTTGTACGTCATTTATAATACTACGGTAAAATATTGGATAGAATTTCCGTCAGCAATGATGATTATAACAAAACCAAGTTTTAGTTTATAGTGTTATAAGATGGATAAATTCACAATATTTATATGAATATTCACAATATTCCAATGTAGTTTCCAAGCTGCCGACAAAAATATATAAATAAATTGTAGTTTCCAAGCTTGGCATAGGGTTTCAGAAAGGGCCAGCAAACTTGATATGAGCTTTACTAATTCTAACTGCGGGATTGCTTCAGGCATTTGGACCTTTGTTTTTAACAAGCCCCCTTTCCCTTTGGAAAACTACATTGGAAATATGGCGAGATACATATATATGGGCAGATTAAGATTAATTTCTTTTGAAAGCATCCCCCAAATATATAATCCCGAATCTGCATCTAACTTCTTATAAAAGAAACAGACCATACAAAACTTGATTTTATATGTTCGATATATCACCTAATTGTTCGGATACCAACTAATTAGTATCTTTGTTAAGTTAGAACGATTGAGGAGTATTTTTGTTCACCACTTTAATTATATGTGTACCCTCACCACCCAATTCATGACTTGACATCTGTCCAAACCTATAGCCAAGCCATAGTTAACTATTTGTTTCTAAATCTTTTAAAGTATTTAAAATTAATAAAATATAAAAATAAAAAATAAAAAACTCTCTCCTTCTCTCTCCCTCTATCCCGAACCATCCCAACCTAGAGGCCCTATTTTCTATAGCCACCTCCCTCAACAACCCCAGCCACCATTCCCTCCCTCACCTTGTTCACCCTCAACAATTAGAAATATATATTAAATGGAAAAGGAAAAAAGACATGTTTGTCATAGTTTCTAATTCGTTGGTGGTTTTGCCATCGTCGTCTCTATTATGCAACAAGCCGAGAAACCCTAACCCTAGCGTCGTCGTTGGACACGGTGGCTTCTTGTTCGTCACCGTTGTCGCCTTTCCGGCTTCGGATGTGGACTCGGAGATAGAGCTAGAATTGTAAAGTTAAGGGGACCGAAGTATAAAATACAAGTATATAAAACACATAAGTATTCAATAATTACATGTTTAGAGCTAAATATTTCTAATTTAGTCATGTCTAATTTATTTTAGAGGAAGTTTTAACTTAAATTATAAGTTGTTTGTTACAAATTCTATGTGTTATATATAATATAATAGAAGAGATATCAAAATATAGGGGGGGCTAGGGCCACTCGAGGCCTAGGGGTGGCTCCGCCACTGTGTGGAATATCCTTTAAATTTGAGATGTTGAAGTGTTTGGAATTTGTAGATTCTTGGTATCTTGAAACCATCCTTCCCCTCTCTCATTTCTCTGGAGGTCAGGAAGGGTGAGGTAGAGAAGGAGACATATACTTTTTTTCTTTGTTTTTAAATATTATTTGTTATTATTTTGTTTTATTTTTTAGTTTTAAATACTTTAAAATATTTAAAAACAAATAGTTAACCAGGGTTATAGGTATGGACATATGTCAAGTTATGAGTTGGGTGGTGAGAGTACACACATAGTTAAAGTGGTGAGCAAAAATACGCCTTGAAGATTGAGTTAAGGCATTCTTCTCTTGCTCTCCATAATTTTAGTGAAACTAAATATGTGGCTCATACATTTGAGTGACAAACTTATTCAAAAATAATAAAACAAAGCTGCTTCTTGTTAATTGGCATAACTCACGCATGTAATATTTGTTCATTTGTTATAAAAGAAGATGGAGGATTTAAAAATTAGAATATATTTCAACATTTTTTTTTTTGGTTATACAAGTGATATTGGAGAATTGAACCTATGATCTCAAGTGCACGAGTAAAAATTTATGTTTTGGTGAAAAAAGGTTTAGGGGGAGGGGAGGCTACCTCATCCCAGGATAAAGGCATACCACCAAGGCCTCTTTGAGAACCTACAAAGGGGATCTTAGCTTCTTTTTTGATTTTTAGAGATTACCTACTAAGAGGGATTGTTAGCAGTAGGACTCGAATCTAGGCCTTGATAACGGAGAGAATGATTCTTACCAATTCAACGAATTCTCATTGGTCATGAGTAAATGCTTTTAATTAGTTAAGAAAATAGATTGAACTTTTATATGCGAACATTATAATAAGGGGACGGTCAATGTCATGTCGAAATCTAAACTAAAGAGAATCTCACATATTAATTTTTGCACAAAAATACTAATGAAGTACAGTCCAATCCTAATCATCTTTAAAATATAAAAGTAAAAGTAAAATAAAATGGCGACAGTCCAAAAATTATGATAAATGAAACAAAATAGTATTTACTGGGAGCGGATCTGCTGTCCTCAAATTGTGTGCCCCTCCATGTCTCTCCAATAATTTGTTGACATATGTCATTTAACTTAATACACGCGAGTCTTCTTCACCCTCCAATTTGGGGCCTCCTCTCCTCTTTCCCTTCCAACACCCAAACCAACCAAACCAACCGTGGTTTTTCTCTGGGACAAGCCCCCAACAAAGTGAACGCAATTGCCTTATGCAAAGGGGACCTTGCACTCAAAGATTGCCACACCTATTTCAACGGCTCTGTTTCCGTTCTCTTGCAATGCAGAATTGCACTAATCAGAAGGGAAGCAATCACAATTTGCGGTGTCGATGAAGATGAGCCTGTTAAGTTTGTGACGAGCGTTTTGGTTTGGCTTTTTTTTATTTTTTCCTAAAGAAAATTGCCAAATAAAAAAGTTGACACTCTGTTAATTGAGATGACATGTGTCAACAAATTATTGGGGGATATGAGGGACACAGAATTTGGGGACAGCGGATCCGTTCCCGGTTTGCTCTGCACCCTTTGAAGTCTTGAACTCGAAAGGTAGGAGGACCAAGCAACCCGCGATATGCGGCCCAGGATTCCTCTAAAGTATGAATCTTGATTCTGGGCTCGACTGCTTCTGTCCGTATCGGGTTATGGTGGGTCCCGCATCCGTCTTTCCATTTCCAAGTTTCCATGGGCAGTCTTCGTCTCTCCTCAAACCTCCACCACCACCAACCATGGCCCATTCAATACCAACCCACCACAACGTATGCCTCTCTCTCTCTCTCTCTCTCTCTCTCTCTCTCATCTCTTCTATTTATAAAGCTATAAATAACCCAACAAGCTTCACACGTCTCAGCTGCTTCCTCTGATTCTGAGGTTCGCTTCTCACTTTTCTTATCCTTTATTTTCTTTTTGTTCTGTCCGCAAGTTTTATGCTTTTCAGTGTGGGATTTTGAAATATTTTATATGATTATGGATTAAGATTTGACATTTTGGTTGTTTCAAGTAATTTCAGCTGGTAGCTGTTGTAGTTTATCTTATGTTTCAGTCTATTAGCTAATTCTGTAGCATAGTGATGAAGTGCCAAAGTGAATATATTTATACTTGGTTGAGGAATTGAGTGAACCCATTTCCTCATTTAAAGCATAGTTAGTATCAGCATGTATCTTCTGTAGGCCCTGCACCTCAAAAGTTCCTGTTTTGTATTGTTCTATGGATTGCAGTGCAAAGTCTAGAACTAACCCATTACTAATTATAGTAAACAGATGTGGATGTCTTTATTGCAAAAATCCAATCGTAGTTAATATATATTACACATAACACACATGGACTGAAGTGGTAATGCTATTGCGTACTTAAGGGTGGTGATTTATGTAGTCATGCTGGAATGACCACATTAGTAAATTCATATAGGTGTATAGAAAGAGACTTAAATACCATATTGCTTTGCATGGCATATTGAACTGTAGGTGGCACATCTAACTGTGTACATTTCTGTGCTGCAGAAGCTCTGTTTTGGGCGCTTGTGTACAACTTTTGACAATCTCTATCCTAAGTAACAAAAATGAATTTCACTTTGTGTTCGTCTTCTTCTGAGCTCAGATATCCTTTTGTTGAGGGGCTACCATGCACAAACAAGAATATGCTAGAGTCTGAACTTTTTGTGAAAGTTGATAATTTCAATAACAAGGACAAAAATCGAGCATCTAATCATGATGCTAGAAAGCTGGTGATGTCTAGCAATTTGATGCCTCAGCCTTTAAAAGGATCCTATGTGGGAAAGAAACACCTGCAGGAACCTGGTCAGAAGCTGGAATTTGTGAGGACATTGTTGATTGACAACTATGACAGCTACACATACAACATATACCAGGAGCTGTCTGTCATTAATGGGTGTACGCTTTTCTCTTCCTCCCCCTCTATCTCCTCCATGTATGCCACTCATTATTTCCCAGGGCTATAATGTTTTCTTCGTCTATAACCTGCTAAGGAATAATAAAATGTAATGTCTGCATACTGAAGTGTTGGCTGATTATCCCCTGGTGAAGTACACTTAAAAGTATTAAAGCATGTGAGTCATGCTACCAATATAGCCATAAAGACAACTGGACATTGCTTCTTATATGGGAAAATTTCTGCCTTGGCTAGATAAAGTGGTATATTTCTTCATGAAACCATATTGATAGATAAATAGGGCTGGGCCATAAGAGAGCAATAGAGTTGACTGACGGTTTATACAGATGTGTTTTATTGAAAATTTAATTTTGACTTGGTTCTGACATTTCAGCTTCTGATTGTGCCAGTGCCTCCTGTGGTGGTTCGAAATGATGAATTGACATGGAAAGACATCTGCTATTACTTGTATGAAGAAAATGCATTTGATAATGTTGTTATATCACCTGGACCTGGTTCCCCAACATGCCCAGCGGACATAGGTGAGAGGGAGAAAAATAAATTTATCTTTTCTATTCTAGTTCCATCCTTATCGTCACGATATACAGCAGAAAGAAGTATTGACTAGAAGTAGAGTTATGATATTTAAGCCACCATCTTCTTTTTGCATTACTTGTTACTTCTAATTGTATCTTGGCCAAAAATAGATTCATGAAGTCTTATTTAGATAGCCTTTATTCTGCAGAGCTAATTAGATAGGCTTCACTCTCAAGAGTTTTCAACCTTTTGGATTATGTACAAGCACACACATTTTGTTCTCCTCTTGAGTGATTTACTCTGGTATACTTATAGATGACTTCCATTGCATTCTGTTGCCGTTTTTGAATGAAGTTTTAATTGGAAAAAAAATCAGCTCTCTAGACTAGTGTTTGCAGCTCTTTTTTGCCCTCTGCTTTAGGTGTTAAGTTTATTTTGATAATTTCATTTGGAAACTATTTGAATCTGTCAGGAATATGTCTTCAGGTGCTGCTTGACTGCTGGGATATCCCTATTTTGGGTGTTTGTCTTGGACATCAGGTATTTTGCTTTATACTTTTTTTCCCTTCTGATGTAGCCTAGATGCTTAAGTTAAAATTCCTAGTTACATTCATAATGATATTTTTATGGAGAATTACAGGCTACCCTTAAAATGGTATCTACAGGCAGTGATTTTGACACATTGTTCTAAGAATCTTATATACAAAGTTTCATGCCAAAAAGAGGAATATACGTACTACATACGTGAATACACACACGCACAATATGCTTAATATAAATAAATACATGTATTTATTTGGCTTGTTCTGGTGCAGCATGTAGACAGTTGTATTTATAGATTTATATCTGCATATATGAATCTTTGCATTATGTAGTGTATTTCACGTAAATAGCATGTAATCTTGGCCTTAATAAGAAGGTGATATCAGAATGTGCAGCCTCTCTCATCAAGAATGATAGTTCTCTTAATGTGACTTGGTTTTCACCCTTCTCCTGGATGACTTTGATGAAACAGGCTTTAGCTTATGTGCACGGTTCTAAAGTTGTCCACGCATCTGAACCAGTCCATGGACGGTTGAGGTATAGTTGTATATTATAACAAGATTTGGTTTTCATGGGTGTTTATTTTCTCTCCTAATTTTATAATTATTAATGTGAGATATGCTTTACAATTAAAAAGATTTTGGATTGAAGCTTTGCTATTGTGATTGTTTGGTTTCCCCATAAGTTCTCCTTCTATTAACTTTGTACTCTCCTTTTTTCCTCAATACAGCGAAATTGAGCACAATGGGTGCAGACTTTTCAATGACATCCCTTCTGGCCACAACTCAGGATTCAAGGTCAGTCTTCTCTTAAAGTTTGAAGTTGAAATTAATGCTTGTAACAAAAGAATAATAAGAAACTTAGTTGTCTTATACTGAAATCTCTTTGGTTTATTGCAACCTTTGTAATTCGTTTTACCATACCATGGAAAGGTTATCCTTGGAAGATGTCAAATATATCAAGGAATCTCTATGACACTGATCAGTTTCTCTGATTTTTCATATCTTGCTAAAGTTACTCACATCCTAGAAAAAATAAAAATAAAGAACATTGCCAGTGTCTAGTTCACTTTCAGTTTGCTTCTAAACAATAGGCGATCGAGAATTCTGACTTTTCATGTAGATGATTCTATTCTGTATATTATGACAGTAAAAACTTTACTTGTTGGATGAAAATGTGATGGTAATTAACTTGTAAAGGGGCAATAATTTTTAAACTTTATTAAGATTATAATTTTCATGCGAACTTGAGATTGCAACCATTTACTTGAATAATGATTAATATTATCTAAGTCACATACTTGCTAGATCTGATCTTTTTATGTAGAACCGAAGTCAGTCATTCTTGAAATTTCAAATATTATATCTACACTTGCCACAAAAAAGAAAAAGAAAAAATTTAAAATTACAGAAGGTCAAAGATGATTTCTTGGAACTTTAATGTTTTAATTTGGTTTTGCAGCAAGTGCATGCTGCAGCTACCATGGACCTTTAGGGTGATTCTGATAGTTATTCTTAACTATGGACTATACCTAATTGCAGGTGGTGCGGTACCATTCGCTTGTTGTAGATGTTGAATCACTCCCAGATGAACTCATTCCTATAGCATGGACTTCCTCCGTGGATGCACTTTCTTTTCTTGAAACCCACAAGTCTGATGTTCCCTCAGAGTTTGCTGCTGGATCTTTTTCAACAAAATTGAAAAATGGAAGTTATTCTCCGTTCAGCCATTCTGGCAAACTGCAGAGCGAAAAGGTTCTCATGGGCATTATGCATTCTACAAGGCCTCATTATGGTTTGCAGGTGTGTTGCATGTTCATTGCATTTGTGATTGTTGGGCTCTGGTTTTCGGTGCAATACCCTTTTGACTTTATGTGTTAAGCCTTACAGTTCCATCCAGAGAGTATTGCAACCTTTCATGGAAGGCAGATATTCAAGAATTTTAGAGAGATCACAGAGGAGTACTGGCGGAGTTCGAGGGCATCCTTCCTCCAAGAACGGAATTTTGATTATACAGGTAAACTGGGGCTCTTTTCTAGAATTACTTGTTTATCCTTCTTCTTCCTTGTGGTTCTATATATTTTACAACTATTATAATTTTCTTAGAATAAACTGCCTCTAATTTCAACTGACCAATAAACCTCTTTTAGCATGCGTGCAGATTCCCCATGTTAGTCGACTGTTCACAGAAGTTCCTAGACATAGGCAACTGGTAAATAATGCAGATGGTCAACTATATAGGAAGGCTTTTAGAAGTAACTTATTAAAGAACAGTGAAGGTAATAGAAGTTGTTCTGGTATGGTCGATATGGTTAACCTTTTGCATCCAAGCAATGGTGTTAAATATCTGAAGCTCAAATGGAAGAGATTTAAGAACTTGGCTGGTCAGGTTGGTGGAGCCAAAAATATATTTTGTGAACTTTATGGACATCATAAAGCTGAAAACACCTTTTGGTTGGACAGTTCATCAATAGAAAAGGTTTGTTGATTGTTCAGTGATTTCTCTTTCCAATTAAACAACTCAATATTACTTCTTATACTTTCTTGTGTGGCGTTGGATTTTACATTTTAATTGCCATGCATATGCCCATCTTAAGATTGATAATTTTTCCCCATCTCGTTTTATAAGTTGTTTGGTAAGTTTCACTTGCTTCTGATTGCTAGTTACAACTCTTAGCATGAGTTTTCCTTCTCTCATAGTTCTTGGTGAAGGTTTTAGTTGAAACATTTGGCATTATCATAGTCTTTACTTTTATGGTGCTTATTTTCTTTGTTTTCTTGAATGTTCAGAGAAGAGCACGCTTTTCATTTATGGGAGGAAAAGGTGGAACTCTTTGGAAGCAATTGACCTTTAAATTGTCTGATAGAAGGTTTGAGTGAACACTGATTTGGGAAAATTTTAGCATCAAATTTGTAGTTTTGTATGAATATTTGTTTAACCGAGGCTTCAAGTTTGAACATATAAGTATCATCACATAACTACCTTGTTATTCATAATGTTTTCATATAAAACTAATCATAATTTTTTTTAGAATAAAGCTTTTATGAGTATTTCTAAGTTATATATACTGTGTTTTTCAGTGATATGACTTTGAAAGGCAGAGGTTTTCTATCTGTTGAGGATGCTCAAGGCTCTACCAAAAGCACATTTTTGGAAGAAGGTTTTCTTGACTTTTTGAAAAAGGTATTAGTGAAATTACAGGTTGTGTTGTAATCTTCTTGTGTGTGCGGATGATAGCTTCTCAAATGCCCTTATCTCCTTTTATTTCTGTTCTTGATATATTTGGGCTTCTATGTTTTTACATGTGTTATACTTAATATAGAGATCATCTCAATGGCCATAAACTTTCTTCTGTTCATTTGGAAATAATTTTGTTTGTGATTATGTTACTATGTTCAGTATCCAAGCTTGAAGTAATATTTGCTGCTTGATCTGTGTTTCAGGAGCTCCTGTCATTTTGCTATGATGAAAAGGATTATGAAGGACTTCCATTTGACTTTCATGGTGGATATATTGGCTACATGGGGTATGCAGTTAAGTTTATTTGAATGTAACATTCTTGGACAATCTTTTCCTTCTTATCCACTACTCCTCAGTGTATGGATTGAGTCTTGTTAATTTAGCTTGTGGAAAATCAGTTTCTCAGAAAGTTGGTCTCTTGTAAAAGCATGATTGGTGCCGTCAAACTCTACCAATGTTTCATCAAGGCATAGAGCATGGATCATTCCCTAAAGAAGTTTTATACTCTGTCAAAAAAAAATTAAAAAAAAGTTGGAGCTCATGCTTCAGTAGTAAAGGACTGTCATCTCCCAATATGGGATACTTGACCCTGAAGATAGTGAAGGACTGTCATCCCAATATGGATTGATTGACTCCGAAGATAATCAGTTGAATAGTAGACATCTCTTTACTTTTTAGCTATCCTGATTCCTGATTGCTGTTCCGTCATAAGAATTCATCATCTCTCTCCCTTCGGTTCCTGCTTTTTCATATTTATATGCTTGGATTGAATGTCTGTCACTAGCCAAAAATAGTTCTTCTTCTTATATGTGTCTTAAGTTAGCTGAGCATTCACTGATTTCATGTAATGCAGATATAGCCTTAAAGTTGAATGTGGAGCATTATCTAATCGCCACAAATCCGGGACTCCAGATGCTTGCTTTTTCTTTGCTGATAATCTTGTAGTTATTGATCACTGCTCCAACGATGTTTATGTACTGTCTATAGATGAAGGATGCACAAGTAAGACACCATGGTTGGATGATACAGAACAGAAGCTTCTCAGCTTAAAAACTTCTGCTACTACGGAGGGAGAGGAGCCAAATTTACAGGCTTTAACATCTTCACAATGTCAAGCAAGTTTCCTTGCTGATAAATCAAGGGAGGAGTATATAAAAGATGTTGACAAGTGTATGGAATACATTAAAGATGGTGAAAGCTATGAATTATGTCTCACGACTCAGATGAGAAAAAGAATCGGGGAAATGGACTCATTGGGACTTTACCTTCACCTTAGAGAGAAAAACCCAGCACCATATGCTGCCTGGCTTAATTTTGCAAAGGAAAACCTATGCATCTGCTGTTCTTCACCAGAGCGGTTTCTACGGTTGGATAGAAATGGTATACTGGAAGCAAAGCCCATTAAGGGTACTGTAGCTCGTGGTGCAACACTGGAGGAAGATGAACAACACAAACTACAGCTACAATACAGGTAAAATGAATCTCTTCTCTTTTTTTACAGGAGATTAAAACCACGTTACTATAAATGACAATTTGGTCAAGTGAAAGAGCTGTTATCAGGATCTTAGTTTTCTTGTATTGGCTAAATTTATTCTGACTTTGAGCACTCTGCCATCTCTCTACAGTGAAAAGGATCAAGCTGAAAATCTGATGATTGTTGATCTTCTAAGAAACGACCTTGGTCGTGTGTGTGAGCCTGGCTCTGTTCATGTGCCCCATCTTATGGATGTGGAATCATATGCTACTGTCCATACTATGGTGAGCACAATTCGTGGGAAGAAGCGGTCGGATGTAACTGCAGTTGACTGCGTGAGAGCCGCATTTCCAGGTGGTTCAATGACAGGTGCACCGAAACTGAGATCAATGGAACTTCTTGATTCAATTGAAAACAGTTCACGGGGAATTTACTCCGGCTCCATTGGGTTCTTCTCATACAACCAGACATTTGATCTGAATATAGTTATTAGAACTGTTGTTATACACGAGGGTGAAGCTTCAATAGGAGCAGGAGGAGCCATTATTGCTTTATCAAATCCTGAAGATGAGTATGACGAAATGGTTTTGAAAACACAGGCTCCAGCAAAAGCTGTCATGGAGTTTCTGTAGGAAGGGATTGACATATTTTGCACTCTATTTTCACATTTTTTTCCCCTGTTATGATTGTTTGTAGTGTCAAAGAAGAAACTCATACAGGCCCTGTGGAAAACGGCAGGCAATATATAGCTTTGGTTTTAGTTACCATTGAATTCATGATTCATTTGTGAAAACAATAAAAGGATGCTTCTTAATTATAATCTCATTCCAATTTGACTTGTTGGCAGACTGTCTGTATGCAACTCCATGGCAAAGTCAAACATAATAGAGGAATGTCTGATTAGCCTAACCACCCCTCACATTTCACCCTGACCACCACCACCTACCTTGTCAACCAGCACAGGTACCAGACAAAAGAAGATAAATAATGAAGCAAAAAATATAAAAATAAATAAATAGAAAAGACAAAAGGCCTCTGAGATTTGAGTAATGAGTATTTTGTGTCAATCTTTATAATCATGTGACTAGTTTTAGTTTATATATTATTCAAGGAACGCTTAGATCAGTCCTTCAAACACGAGTAGGTGATTCTCAATCATTGATGCATGGGGAGCTCTCAGCGATCAATGCTTAGCAATCATCCACATGGGTGGTCCCGAAAAATTGAGTTGAGTTAATAAAGAATACGCGTACAAGGCAGCACACCCCATGTTTTTCATGATTTTCACTCAAAACACGACGAGACCCTGATGGTCAATCCATAGAAATGCCACTCTTCAATTAGGCAGCACACTCCATGTGTCAATCAACTGCTTCAAAATTTACTTGATAGATGCTTTTAAATATTTTGACTCTATAGTTCTGTATATATTTGTTAAAATAACTTGAACACATCACCTTATTTTATTTCTAAAAAATTTTGAGCAGGACAATTCCCAACTACAATGCATCAACAATAAAGAACCGTCAACTCAACAAATACACGACTGTGTTTTAGCAAAATCCATTTAATTTACTTCTAGCCCCTTATGTGCCAATTGGGATTTTTTTATTTAAATTTTTTATCTTTAAATATTAGTAATTCAATTTAAGTTCCAAAAAAGAGAAATGAGTTGTAATTGTGTCCTAAGAAAACAGAACCCATAATCTTATTTTATTTTTTATTTTAAGTATTTTGGTATTTGAATGTTTTACGATTATCTTCCTTTCTCATTTGTATCTCCCAGTCTCCTACCCGCACCACACTTGTACGATTGGCTATAAGTAGCAAGCCACCAAACAAAGAAAAATAAATAAATTGAAAGCTCGAAGGTGTGGTGGTGGCAGTGGTGGGTAGGTGAAGGGAGTTGGTGGGTTCTAACTTCTATTGCATCTAAATTCGACCACCTGATTCTTTACTCAAACCAAATCCAAAGCACCCACTTTTTTTCTATAGTTTCTTCAAAGCTTCCATCTTTTTCTTCTCTCTTCTTCCTGGGTGTTGTGGTTGGTGGGCTGAGGCTCAGTGAGTTCAATTGAGATGGCTTCGTCTCTCTCATCCAAACCATTTCTCGGAGCTTCAAGGACCGATGGGCTTTCTGGGTTGTGCTCTATCTCCTCGGATCTTCGAAATCTATCGTCCCCCTCAGTACAGTTTTTGATCCGCCCTCGTACTCTCAGGAAGCTCCGTAAGTCTCTCTCTCTCTGATTGTTCAATTCATTTGCTTTTGCTTCTAATACAAATCACTGTACAAGTTCCATATTTCTGCATATGTTCAATTGCTTAAAATTGTTTAGCTACATCATTGAAGGCTGTAAATGCTGTGTGTTAAGTGGTCAAGTCTACTCTTTGCTTCCTCTGTCCAATGTGTGAGAAGTTTGTTATGTGCAATGTAGCTCTTGAATTAATTGTCTGCTTAAGGTTATAAATCCCTATACTTTCCAGTGAATTTCTTTTATGCAATAAGCATGGTTCATTCTTTTAAAAGATTATTTAGTCATTGGGATTGCGGCGACTTTAAGTAGCTTCTGCAAGCACTACCCTATTTGTAAAAACTTTGTTTTTGGTCAAAAGTTGTAAAAACTAAGTACCCCTGTTATCACTCAGTCCAATTGATAACGGGATTAGAAGAAAAAATTAGTACTTTTCTAATGCAAGTTTTAAAATAACATGGGAGTTTATATAATGTAAGGGATTGTAGTAAGCTAGGACTTCCAATTCTGAAATTTTTTGATGTTGAATTTCAGAGGTGCAGGCAGCCGGCAATACTTACGGAAATTTCTTTCGTGTAACAACTTTTGGAGAATCACATGGTGGTGGTGTTGGTTGTGTAATCGATGGATGTCCTCCTAGGATGCCCCTCTCTGAAGCTGATTTGCAGGGCGACCTGGACAGAAGGTATTTGATACAGGGCTTGCCCTTGTCATGCTCATTTTAAAGTTTTTCGGGGAGCTGGAAGACTCTCCTAACTTGCATTGTTGAATTTGTAACGATTGATATTTCCCATTTCATGTTCAATTGAATCTAATTTTACTAGTACGCTTTCATGTTCAATTGAATGTTATTTTACTACTATGTTTTCATGTTCATGTTCATCTTAAAGTCTCTGAGGTATTTTGATCCAGGCTCATTGTATGCTGACACAGTTAGTTTCCTTGGATATATAGACTGTTTATATTGTTGATATTAGTACAATGTGTTCCCTGTGATAATCACGGAAAGCTTCCTTTATTATTGTTGGTTTCTGATTTGTTTTGATGCGAACTTTTCATGGGTTGTCAGGAGGCCAGGTCAAAGTCGGATTACTACTCCTAGGAAGGAAACTGACACATGCCGAATACTTTCTGGAGTTCATGAAGGTTAGATCTTTTTGGAATTTTTGTTCAATGTGCTTTTTTCAGGGTTCCTTTGGTAGTTTCCTCTTCAGCTAGGAAATTACTTCTCAACACATTTGTGTGCACTCTAAATGATTTTATAATTAACTGCAGGAGTGACTACTGGGACCCCAATTCTTGTGCTTGTACCCAATACTGATCAGAGAGGACGTGTAAGTATCTAGTGCTAGAGGGAATATATGAAGAGGAAAGAAAATGGAAGGGCTAAAAAACTGATATTTCTTTGCAATGTGTTTTTTTTTTCTTGTGATTTTTACTGATTCGTCATTTATAGGAGAATTTAAATTGACAATCACATTTATGTTTTTTACAAGTCAATCACTTGTTCAGTGGAGCATTGTTATACTGAAGATATTGTTTATCGTGCATAGAAAGTTTTCCAATAATTATGTTGGTGGTTTTTAGGATTATGACGAAATGTCAATAGCTTATAGGCCTTCACATGCAGATCGAACTTATGACCTGAAGTATGGTGTCAGATCAGTGCAGGTACCATCTTTAAGCTTAATAATTAAAGGTTCACAATTACTTGTTTGGAATTGCAGATATGTAGATCTTAACCTAGTTTGTTATTGAAGGGTGGTGGTAGATCTTCAGCTAGAGAAACAATAGGAAGAGTTGCTGCAGGGGCTGTTGCCAAGAAAATCCTTAAGGCCTTCTCAGGAACTGAGGTGTGTGTGGTGTGTGTGTACTTCTGTTTGTAGGTGTGTGCGTGCGTGTTTTGGTGCGAGGTGGGGAAACTTTCTCCCCGGGATTTTGTTTCTTAAACATGATGCTGACACATTTGCTAATGCATATAACTTTCCCCCATGATCCTGAGACTCTAGTTTGTTTAATCATTGTGTTGCTGCTTATTTATTGAAGTTGATTTACCTTGAAGAACTGTGAATTTATCAGGCTAAGAGAAGTTTTAATTTGACTATTAAATTCAAAATTGAGAGGTAGTCTTAACTTGCTATTACTTGTTATTGAGAAACTTATGATTTTGAGGATGCTTCTTTCATAAAATTTTGCTCTCTTTGACATCTAAGGACACAAGACTAGTGTCCACCCATGTTGAACACGCTTTGGACGCCTAGGAAAATATATATATTAATTTGCCTATAAATCAAGATCTTAGGATTTTTTTTTTCTAGAAAATGAATCGCGACTATTATTTTCATAATTTTCTGTGGCAATATGCTTCTTTTACAAGTAAAGATATGCTCAAGAATATCAAGAATAGATGACATTTCTAAATAAATAAATAAAAATACACATGTATTGGCATGTCCACATGTCTAGATTTTTGGAAGTGGACTTGCCGTACGCACCATGTCTGTGACAGTACATGACATTAATGTCTGTGTCCTCAAATCATAGTGAATAAGTAATTGGAATTTGGAGCTATTTATGTTAATTGAAAAAGTTTCAGAACATCTCTGGCCAATCTTGCCATTCATAATCTCATAAGATACAGCCTGTACATATAATATTATCTGCACTTATTTCTTTTTCTTTTCATAATTTCTAAACCTTTTCCCTTATGTTTGTAACATCTACAGGTTCTTGCTTATGTTTCACAAGTTCATAAGGTTGTGCTTCCAGAGGAGTCAGTTAATCATTATACATTGGCACTTGATCAGGTGGGATTATGGATATTAATTTAAATTTTTGTATAATAAGCACTGCACAATGCATGTCAGCTACAAGGAACAACATTCAATATGCAGACTAAATATCTGAATGATTTAGGACTCTTGAGTACCTAATTTTGTAGCATAATTTCTGAGACAATGATACTGTTCTTACTCTCCAATTATATGTTTTATCTGTGGTTGTCACATCCAGTAACATTTCATGAGTTATTATTGGCTACAATAGTACCACACCCAAATGTGAAACGA
Source organism: Prunus avium (assembly GCF_002207925.1). The sequence continues at coordinate 124,005 of NW_018921313.1, forward strand.
AAATTACCCTCTTCATAAATATGGTTTTCCTAATTGGTTTTTGACCTGTAACTGGCCATACAAAGCTCTACATTCCCCTTAGTACCTGATGGAACAGTAAGAAAACTCAATAATTCAATGGAGTTGTTACTTGAGGTTTCAAGTTCTCGGAGAATCTTAGATGTAAATTGGTTTTATAAATTTCAAAGGAACCCAAGTATTTCCATGTAGCTTACTCTTTTTCAATTTTACACATTCAATCTTCTCAATCATATGGATTTTTGAAGTACTTTTTGACACAGAATTTAACTTTTATTATTCATAAAAAATTGACTTAATCAGTGGTGCCCGTATGATGCTCCTCCTTTTTTGGCCATTCTACATGCTCATTAACTGTAGTATTATTTTTATTGAAATATTGTCAGGTGGAGAGTAACATTGTTAGGTGCCCAGACGCTGAATATGCAGAGAAGATGATTGCTGCCATTGATGCTGTTAGGGTGAAAGGGGAATCCATTGGTGGTGTTGTCACGTGCATCGTTAGGAACTGCCCACCTGTAAAATCTCTCTCTCTCTCTCTCTCTCTCTCTCTCTCTCTCTCTCTCTCTCTCTCTCTCTCTCTCTCTCTCTCTCTCTCTCTCTCTCTCTCTCTCTCTCTCTCTCTCTCTCTCTCTCTCTCTCTCTCTCTCTCTCTCTCTCTCTCTCTCTCTCTCTCTCTCTCTCTCTCTGTGTTATGGAGTATTGACAATGCAGTTGTATCTCAGGGGCTTGGTTCACCAGTCTTTGACAAACTTGAAGCTGAATTTGCTAAAGCTGTTTTGTCATTACCTGCAACAAAGGGTTTTGAATTTGGAAGTGGATTTGCAGGTTAAGATTCACAAACTTATGATACTTTTGGTGACTAGAGAATGATTGCTAGAAATCTTATGGTCATTGTTTTTCTTTTTCCTCCCACTATATTTTCAGTAAGATCTTACTGTTCACAAATACCTGGCAGGTACCTTTTTAACCGGGAGTGAACACAACGATGAATTCTATTTGGATGAACAAGGAAAAATCAGGACAAAAACAAATCGCTCTGGTGGGACACAGGTATTTATTCTAGATTTCAATTTGTTACTTCTAAATGTAGAATAAGTTGGTAAATATTTTTCTTGAGCATGTCTGGTACACTGAGATTGTATTTGCTGGCAATTAGGGAGGAATATCCAATGGGGAAATCATAAACATGAGAATAGCTTTCAAGCCCACAGCTACTATTTCAGTAAGTCTAACATCGACCAACCTCTCTCTCTCTCTCCCTCCTCTCTCTCATAACTATGACACTGGAATACTAGTCCACTATTTTCAGCTGGCACTGCTCACTTCATGAGTCATTTTCTGTTACTAATGTGTGATAAATCATGTTTTGGCCCATTAGAGAAATAATTTTAAAGGACTATTGATTCCCCTGGCCACATGTCCATTATCAAGGACTTGTCTTGTTTTATTCCTATTGTGTATATGCTCAGTAATTTAGAAAGTATACAACTTTAGGTACAAGCATATTTAGCATATCATCTTATATAGATGTTCAAAAGCTATATGCTTATAGCTTAAAGCAGATTCCTCTAAAAAGCTTGGTCATCAATGGTTGGATAAAACAAACTAAACTTTAATTTGCCATGGCAACCAAACATTGTGCTAGATAGGTGACTAAACAATTGCATCTAGGCATGCTATTTCACATTTGAAAAAAAGAAGTAACTCAATTTTTTTTTCTTAAGAAGGAAAAAAAAACACACCAAAAACCGAAAGAACCCGACAGTAAAGAATATTATTTACCTTTAGCAAGGATTTGGAAACAGGTAAAATTTGACCTATGGTAGGGAGAATAGCTTTCAGGCCAACAGCTACTATTTCAGTAAGTCTAACATAGACCCACCTCTCTCTCTCTCTCTCTCTCTCTCTCTCTATCTCTAAACTGTGACACTGGAGTACTAGTCCGCTATTTTCAGCTGGCACTGCTCACTTCTTGATTCATTTTCTGTTACTAATGTGTGATAAATCATGTTTTGGGCCATTAGAGTACTAATTTTAATGGACTATTGATTCCCCTGGCCACATGTTCATCATCTATATTATAGCTCGGTTTTATTCCTATTGTGTATATGCTCAGTAATTTTGAAAGTATTCAACTTTAGGTGCAAAGCTAGTTGACAACTTGTGCTTGACTTAGATGATAAAATTAGCTCTTCTGTTTTTACTTGCAATTTTGGGCTTATAGGACTTTTGAATACAAGTTTAATGTGGTTTTTTCTTTTGCACATTTAGCATATCATCTTATTCTCATTATTTAAAGCAATTTTATGGCAACCATCTGTATCTCATGCTTTTTGTGCCACTAATATTGCTTAGAATATTCTCCTTTTACCCTTAAATTTTAGGGTTTTCAATTAAATAAAAAAGGGATAGTTATGTCCAAAGCAAACTCTTGGCAGTTATCCTGTTAATGCTATCTTGGTTTAGTCAAGAGGATAATTTTGAGCCAAATTCAGGTCATTCTTTTATGTATGTAATTTTGTGAAAAAAATTTGTAATTAACTGACAAAACTGTCATGGTTTTGGGATATTTGTGCAGAAGAAGCAGAATACAGTGACTAGAGATAAAAATGAGATAGAACTTATAGCTCGAGGTCGCCATGATCCTTGTGTTGTTCCTCGAGGTATGTCTGAATGATATGTATACTGTCATAAAGCAATCCTTTTCTAATTTTAACTGCCTGCATCATAGCGATTTTGGAACCTGTTTTTTCTTTTATGCTATTAGATTATAATTGGTTAATAAAAAACGGGACAAGTCCTTGATAAATGTGATTTTGGTCTTGAATGGTCTTACAAGTTTTGTTTGGTGGAATGGTGCAGCGGTGCCGATGGTGGAAGCTACGATAGCCCTTGCGCTTGTGGACCAACTAATGGCACATTATGCACAGTGTCATATGTTTCCTATCAATCCCGAGCTACAAGAACCTCTGCGCGTAACAGAAGTTGAAGCAGCTGAGGAAGCTGCTCTGCACAGTTGAAAGTTGACAAACTTTCTGTATCATTCAGTGTAATTCATTATCATAAAACGTGCTGTGTGGGAGTCCAAGAAGGCATTCTTTTCTTTTCCTGTTTGAGTTGTGACTAATATAGAGGATGTGTTGACATTGGTTTACCATTGTGGTGAGACACTAGAATATATGTTGTCAACCACTTTCTTTTTTGCCCAAGATGAGCTAACTTCAACTATTCTATTTGTATCAATAATTTTAAGCCAATAAATGTTACAAATATTTGTTTTGTTTATGGTTGTGAATAATTAGTTGCTTTGTTTCGTTTGAGAATTTCCAAGATTTTGAAATTGAATCAAGACTTGTTCATTCCAAATGAAAGTGCGGCTCCTAAACTTCCAAGATTCACAAGACATTGAGATTTGTTTTTAACCCACATATTCATTCTTTGGATTGTGTTAACAGTATAAAGGAAGAAGAATTGAGGCTGAAGGAAGAAGATGAATATTGAAGAACTCATGAAATAAGAGAGAATTTCCTTTTTTAGATTTTCAATCGTATGAACAATTACAGCGACATAGTGTTTTATATCAGATGTTTAGCCGATGACTAATGCTTAACAAACTAACTAATTACAGCCGTAAACTAACTAATTACAGCCGTGACATGCGAACCACATGTGCCAACATTAACAAACTCTTAGCTAACTTTTACTGTTATCAGATTGAATCAGCCATATTATATATATCACATACCAAAGCTGATATTCTTATTTTATTTAATGATACCATCTTCACCTCCTACTTTTTCTTGCTGTTTACTTGGTTCACCCTTTAGTAATACTAGCCTCTCTGCATGCGCTTCCGCGCCTGCGAGAGGCTTTTTAAAAAAAAAATTAAATTTATTTTAGAATTAAAAAAGATAATGGGTAGTTGTGTTCCATAAAAATAGGATCCATTATCTTATTTTCTTTTAATTTTAATTTTTTTAAATATGAAAAAGTGTGAATTTACCATATTATCCCCATTTAATTAATAATTTCAATTCTTAATGTTTGCATTAACCAAGGACATTTTTTAGTATTTTGAATGTTTCACCATTCTCTGCCTTTTACTTTATATATATAGATACAAATTCTGTTATCTTTCATTTTCATTTGGAAAAGTACCCATCACACTCGTGCTAGCGTTTTTGCCGATAGTTACATATGCCCACTCAAATCCCAGTGAAAAACCTGTCAACTGAAAACTGCTCACAACCGATTTCGAAAGTGAAATGAAAGAACACTATGACATCAAATACAGTATTATATATACTTAATGGGTGTAGTTTATGCCGGGGTGTCTGCTTTATTATTCTTTTCAAACTTTTCTTAACCCCATGCTAACAACGTGTCTGCAACCATTGTATAATAATAGGAAAATCCCAAATGATTATTGTTGTTGTCAATTTCGCTTACCATCCCAATAGACTGGTTAACCACCTAATTTGATCTACAAAACCATTTTTGTTTATAATAAGATGTTTCGTCTTTAAAATAAGACTTTGCAGACATGGGGTGTTACGAAAAGGAATGCATAAAGCAGCAAATATAATATGTACATTGTCTATATAGATATATGGATTAAATCATAAAGATGAGAATCAAGAAGCAGCATGGGTGATCACAAACCACTATTTTAAGATCATCAGCACCATCGACAATTTGTTTTCTACTAGTTGTCGTCACCTTCACATTCTAGTCCATAATGTGAATCTTTCTCCATACAAAATTATTAATTAGGTGAAAAAGGGGATGAGATGTTCAAAAGCTATAAGCTTATAGCTTAAAGCAGATTCCTCTAAAAAGCTTGGTCATCCATGGTTGCAGAAAATGGGCAACCAAAGATGGTGCTAGATAGGTGACTAAACAATGGCATCTAGGCAAGCTATTTCACATTTGAAAAAACAAAGTAGTAAATCAATTTTTTTTTCTTAAGAAGATAAAAAAAACACCAAAAAGGAAGGCCGAAAGAACCCGACAATAAAGAATATTATTTACCTTTAGCAGGATTTGGAAACAGGTAAAATTTGACCTATGGTAGGGAAAAAATGAAATTATATTGCTTATATATATAGCCTTTTTAATTTTTTTTATATGACTACCGACAGATGCTATTATTTTCTGTAGGTGGTGTCAAATTTCTGATTTTGGTAAAAGAGATTGAGCTGCTTTAGCTCTTGTAGTGGAGTCATTCTGCCTAAGTGGTAAGATCCCTTTCAAGTTTTCAACCATATATCATATATATGCTCTCTGAATCTGACTGTTCAAGCATGCAAAGCATATGTAAAGCTAAATTAGATATTATGTAATAAGTTCCGTGAAAGAGGTTTAAGAGAATCTACTCTTTTCAGTTTTGAGAGTGCATTTTGGGTTTCAATTGAATGTGAGACTAGACTTGCGTAATAAAAGAACAAATATTCTTTGAAAAGAAAAAAGAAAAATAGCTGTCACGTTTTATCTAACGAGTAATCCTGCAACCGAAGTTCTGTGTTTAATTCCGTCTTTTAGAACTTTGTATACTGGACACGGAGAAAATGCATGCATCCCTACATATTGTAGTGTCTTATCTTTCATTTAATTAGGGCTTATCTCCAATATACGTAAGGTCAGAGTCTATTCTAAGCTTCTTTTTCAAAATAAATTTGAGATATTAGTGCCTTAATTATTATTGAACTGACGTGTTTGTTTCATCAACTAAATAATGATGATATATAATTGTCTAACATAAATTTTTAGCGGTACTGACGTATACGCCAAATACATCAATATATATATATAATTTGGATATATTATGGTTCTAATTCTAGCTAGCTCCTTGATTATTTTTTTTGTCACAAGTCTTGATCATCGACCGACGACACAACACAAACTTAGAATATTTTATGACATCTTTTTCTTTTGTGATTAATATTATTGAAGGAGGGGGATTTGAACGTTGGCCATTTCCCAACGTCGGAAAGAGAAACACCACTGAATCAAAAATTATATACCATTAATTAGCAACTACGATGTATACCTAATTAAGAGGAAGATACAACACATCTATCTTCTAGGTACGACCACAACCACATGTTTCTCATGTTTATATAGTGTAATTAATTTGTTGTTGTCGTGAGATTATGAGCCGGATAACAATATTGTTCTAGGTCAAGTTATGGTGGTTCTCATCTTCAGTTAACATATATCTTTTTAAATTAATCAAATCACTAAAGACACATAGGGTTTATAATTATTAGGTAAGCAAAAGGCATTAAGGAAAGGATGATGATAAAAAAGCAGGAGCCTGGATCACATCATCTTGTCATTAAAATATGATATGTCTCTATAGGGAATGAGATCAGGCTCTAATAATTGATGCCAATTAGAAAGCTCAATTATAAGCAAATTCCATTATTAGTTAGTATTATATTGTCCACTAATTCAAGGCTTTCAGGATTATATTATGCATGCATGAGAGAGAGAGGGAGAGCAATTCATCATCATCATGCATGTATAAGATAGAACACCAAACATAAATTACAATATTTGGCAAAAGGAGAAAGAGCACATCAAAGATGGGTTACCAACCAATCCCGAATAGAAAAGAAGAAAACAAGAAAAGAAGAGAAAAAGAACACAATACTAGAGGGAAGAAAGAGCTGAGAAGAAGGTGACAAAAAGGAAACATCTAGTGTACTTTGTATTTTGATTGGAAAAAAAAGGACATTGCACCAAATGTTTAAGAAATGACTTGGCCCTATAATATGTGTATATATATATATTCATCAACCCCTTTCATTCTTTTTTATTCATTGTTTGTTATTTTAGTTTGAGCTTGATGAATAGGCCGGAAATGGAGGGGAAAAAAAAGTTGTGGAAAAGGAAAAGTGAGATGAAAAGAGGGTTTCACTTTGATGAATAGGGCGGAAAGGATGTTTTACCATAGGCCTAGGGTAGTAGTAGGTTAGGGAAAATGCACTTTGATGAATATATTACCCACCCAAAACGCAAAAGGGGAGGAGGCAGCCACTACCAACTTACCAACCACATGCATAAAGAAACCAACTAATTTTGTTGGTTTTTAGGTTTAGGAGGTGAAACTTAATTTGGTGGGTCATGAACCATGATTAGGTCAATCTTCACAAAAGTAAAAGCCTGCTTATGCGGAGTAATCTTGCTCTGATTCACCTTTTTGCTTCAATTTGTACTACTAATTGCGCTTGAATTTGGGATTGGATTGGATGCTTTGCTTGCTTCAACATAAATCCTTTGCAAGTTGTGAAAACCCATTATGACCACAGTGATAAGATACCCACCACACTAAAAAGGCAGTGGTAAAAGAGGGCAGTAGAAGCTACCAACAAGCAATTATTTACCCCCAGGTAAAGTAATCATGGGCAAGTAGTAATTTTCTTGGCATGCCATTGGACATCATTTTTTTTTGTTCTGAAAAAGATTTGGACAAGGCATGGAATGAGCAAGCATTAGCCATTGTCCCCGTGGCATGCATAAATAATAAAACAAGCAAACTTTTTCCAATCGAGGAAACCCCTTACACATTTTGGCTTACTTGGTCGTGACTCATGATAAAGTGGCAAGCATTATTTTTTCTCCTGTCATTGTTTGCTTTTTGGCCATTTGATTAAACAACTGGCTCCACATCTAATAGATCTATAGTTTGGAAAACTATTTAAAAGCTACAAGTCTATTTGAAGAATGACTGTTCATACATTTTTATCCACAATCATATATATATTTTTTATACAAGCAATATTCTATCTAATCTAAACTACGAGAAGGGGGATTTGAACTCGGGTGCAGAATGGAAAACACATCCACTCTAACTAAAAGCCCATATCTGCTCCACAATCATATATTTTAGGATTATGATCCATGGATTTTGAATGGGGAGCATTCTGATGTGGACTGGGCGTGGTGGTGAATATTTGAGTGTCTTAATAGAATCATTCTTTTTTATGAAAAAACAGTGAATTTTCATTGATTTGTTGTGCAGCAGCCGCGCTGACCCTTGTACATGAAGATACAAGTCATGCGCAGACACCTCATTTGTAGGAAAAGTTTCAATAGTCAATAACAGGCAACGAAAAAGCCGAACGCATGAAAGCTACACTCGAGAAAAAGTGAAACTGCAGCCAAGAGAGAAGAGAACACCCACCACCAATCTCTCAAATTACAAGCATGTACAAAAAGAAGTTGGAATTCTCTTTAAACAAATCATGGAACTTCAAATAGAGGACCCAAAATCCTATATTATACACTTCAACATGGAAAAACAAAAAAAGACTACTTTTCTTCTACCTCTAGAAAGGCTCCAAGAACTAGCCCCTAATATGAAGGCCCCCACTCTGGAGAGAAATGGTCAGTTGCTTGAAAAAGATAGCCCACACTCTGAAAAACTCTTCTGCCACCACTACAAACATTCTATATTCAAAAGAAAAAATATTGAAGAGGTAAAAAGCTAAAAGCTAAAAGCCAAAGACAAACAAATAGCTTTGGCTAATTTTTTAATTCTGGGTTTTCATCATAAGCTTTAGCTAGCCCACCACCACCTACCCACCCACCTTCTCAAGTTTCTTGAGAGTGAGGATGAAAAGACGGATATTGGACAACCCATTTGGGGGAAAATTGAAACATATAAAACTGAAAAAGGGTAGGGGAAGAAATATGGAAACAGTTCTCTTCCCACCCCCTGACTACTCAATCTGAAATCAATAGATTCACACCTGAACATCTGATTCTTGTTTGTTTGACCTCAAAAGCTTTTTGATCTCGCTTTTGCTTTTTTCTACCACCCTTGGTTCCTTGCCATTGTAGAAAGGTTAGAGTGGAGACCACAATGCATGTCCTCTGGCAGGCAAAGAATCCCATTATATCTTCAACCCTTTTTACAAACTACTAGTCCTTTTCACTCAATCCAATGACCCCCACAATCCCTCCTCTTCTCTTACTATCTCCACTTACAAAAGTAAAGCTGTTTGCTACATTACTTCGCTTTTCCTCTTTTTGTTTTGTTTTGTTTTTTTTCTTTTTTTTTCTTTTTTTGGTTTTTTGGATTTCCCTTCCTTTGATGTCTGTCTATTCACCTGCAAAATTTGGGGAAAATAATTTGCTGTTATATTTCAAGCTACAAGTAAAAACGTACATTTGAGCTGAGGAAGATAAATGAAAGAACTTGTAATCTACATGTATGATTTGAAATTTTGAAGAAGTAATAGTAAGATTAGAACTACAATGAGAGAAAATGGTTTGAACAAAAAGAGAATGTAAAACTTTAGAAATTTGACCCCTTTGGCTTTTCCAGGTTTACCCCATGTCTGTTGAAAAGTTAGTTGGGAAGGAAGTGTAAGTGCCACTGTGCCAGTCTCTATCTGGTCACAAGCTCTAAACACTCTTTAATCCAATCTATTATAATGGATGATGCATCCAGCTTCTATCCAGCTTCTTGTGGACAGGAAACCATCCAACACAATTTTTTTTCTTTTATGTATAAGACTCCTTGTATGTACCTACAATTCTATTCACTAGGCTTTTACCTAACATATAGGTCTTTAAGGATGATTAAACAAGGGCCTCAGCATGGCCCCAGTGATTTGTGCACACCAAACAAAATTTCCTCTGTGTTTCAAGAAAAGACACTTCTCCTAGAGCATTTAAAAAATCATGGACCGCAAGGCACTACTACGTGTACAGATAATGGTGCATGAGAGACATAAATCAGAGACTTGATTATTTGAAGGAATATGCTGCTTATTTCAAGCAAGGCATCTAAGTAATTTTAAAAAGATGAATGTTTCAGTTCCAAATGAGCTAATAGCTAGATAGTGTGGACGTGATCTTCGCTCAAATAGGCATGTGTGATTCTGTAGGCCAATGCCATAAAAGCAAAGCAATAAAATTTTGCCCCTGATATTCAAAAGAAACATGCATGCTCTCACAAGGAGAACCATTTTTCCGGACTACGGAATTGCCTTTAGGACCACAAGGATTTGATTCTCTTCTAAATGACCACAACACCCCTCCATGCCTTTTCCTCATGTTTGTTCGCTAAAAATATCCAAAATGTCCTTAAATATATTCCAAACTAAGTGTCGGTAGGCCGACAACAGATGGGGCTATAAGCAATCATCTAGTTTTACCTTCTTCTTTTTTTTGGTGTAATTTTTTTTTGTTGTTTGTTAAACAACAACAAACTGGTTGTTATAAAGGAGGAAGAAAATGACAAGACCAGCCCACGGAGAAACAGAGATTAAGAAATTTCAATGCCTGCTCTGCTCGTGACTACAACTCATGACACCTAATTAATCAATGCCACCATATTGGAAGGAGAAAGTCTTAGAAACAGTAGTTGAATGCATGCCATCATGATAACAGGTTGTATTTAATAAAATCAAACAATAAGATGACATGTAACCATTATTAGTGGAACCCCCCATATGATTAAATAACTCATGCTATGTAAGTTTCAACAAATTCTTGAATTTAAAATAGTATGAAGGCTTCACCACCAACAACATATCTTTATTAATTTCTTATACCATGCCTGCATGATAACATAACATAACATTTGTGCCTAACACTTTCTCCATTTGAATTTTAATAAACTTCTGACAACTAATCATAGCACTGACAGGATATCTAACCTAAATTTGAGGATTAATTTAAAACAACTACAAAGATCATAGAAAACTACAGGGATGCACAGACATGTTTAGTCAGAATGCGTCAAACTCAAATTTAATACATGAGTGCCGCTTGTACAATGTTGTACGAATCGAAAAAAACAAAGGACATGGTATGTTCTTAATTTCAATGGACATAATTTCACTCTAGTTTAATGATTAAAAGGGAAACATTGTTTTGACAAGAAAAGTTGTTTTCTTTTTCTCCAAATTTCTGAGGTATGAACGTAGTATAGAAGATGAGTGAGGTTTAAACATAACAGAAAGCACATACCTTTTGGTTTTGTTGGAGGTAGTAGGCTAAGTGGTTTTGGCAGCAGCTTGCTTGAAGGCAACAGTGGGAGCTATTCTGCAACTCCTCCTCTGATGCTCCAAAACCAGTTCTCCGGCAAACCAATCGAGCTTCTCGAAATTGCTCTGCTCACCAATTCTCTTACCACCAAAGAGTACTGATTCAACATTCTTCTGTTTCAGCATTTCCTCTGCCGCTCCTACCAGCATCTTCACGTTGTTGGGACTTGGGTCTGTATCTACATTTGGCCCGCACCGTCCCAAGCTTGTCCCATTTGCCTGATAAACACCATCCAATTATTAGCTATGTTCAAAAACTAATTTCCAGTTAGCATATTGATTCAGAACCCAAGGATTTATAAACAGCCATGCATATTAGTCACAGGTCATATTCAAACCAAGCAACCCACAAATTGGGAAAGATCCAAAATTATAGGATATATTTCTAATAAATAATTTTTTTTTTTACCTAACAGCTGAAACCATTGGGATTTGGGTGACAGCTCTAATTTAGGACCACCTCAGAGATAAAATAAACCGTAAGAGAACACAGAAAATGACAAAAAGTTGTGGGTCAATGATAGTAACCTTTTATCCAAGAGTAGGAAAATAGATTAGAATAGTATTCATTTTGCTAAAATGGAGAGAAACAACCACAGTCAGATTAAAGGTATAACCCCACATTTTTTCTACAGATATTAAAATTTTAAGAGCCTCAGCCAAAGATATGTACTGCAACAGGAAAATCAGAGCAGTAAGTTCTGGTACTTTGACAGTACATAAAAATTGTCCAAGTAATAAGGGCTAGACCTCTAAATTATAGGATGCTTGTTTATTAAGATCAAGCAATTTGTGACCACTCCTAGCAACTCCATACCCCAGCTATCCAACCATTTCCATCTAATTACTAATTGCTGCAATATTACAGGGTCAGGAATCCACAATCAATAGCTACTTCCTTTGAAAAGAAGATTGGTAAGACAATAATGGGCATTACCCTCTTTTTAAAAAAAATACAGGTCATGGTTTCCAAGTTTCCACACCAGGGGGCAAACCAAAGGCTAATAGCTAAGAACAAAGAAAAGAGTGAATAAAGAAATATCATTTTTGAGCCTGCCTCAAGAAGCAAACTTCAAAGGTATCAAATTGAAATCCAGCAAAGAAATAAAGAAGAGAAAGTCTTTAATTTATCAGTGAAATCAATAGAATGCAATGCAGTGGGACCAAAACTGCAAAGGAAAAGCAAAACTTCAAAGCCAAGAACCCAAACCAATTTACTAAGACAACCCGTCAACTCTAGGCTTTAGGCCTAGTTTGTGTAAAAGACAGAAAGTCCTAATCAGCTAACCTGCGCCGGACCAACCAGAATCTCCATTCCTTCTCTCGGTCCCAAAATTAATTGAGAAAACAAAATCAGAGCTCACAGGCTCACAGGCTCACAGCCAAACCCAACGCATAATCACGTGCAATCAATTCAACCAGGGAAACAAAAAACCCAAGGTCCCCCATTTTGCTTCACTTGGTCTGTGCACTTTGCAGCATAGAGCAAGCTATAAAAAAAAACTAGCAATGCCCCCCCACTCCACACCACACCAGGCCAAATGTTTTTACGTTACAAAACACCCGCATTTAATTGCATGAAATCGAAACCCACACCCCCAGCGCAAGTTAGTACTGTCAATACGTGTGTAGTATGTACACATTTTACATCGTATTTCTGAACAGTACCAGCCTGGCTAACTAGTAACAGTGTCTCGTTGCACGGTTGCACTTGCCCCAGAAACGGCAAAAAACAACCAAACCCAAAAATTAACTCCATGCCAACAAAAAAATACACAAATTTAATTAATTGCGCACGGTGCGCACGTTAGCAACGGCCTAGCGTACACGTACCTGAATGCGCACGTAGTTACTGCTTCCGCACTGACCAAACGCCATGGCGACGGACTGGTCCACCAGGTCCGCTGACCCGTCGCCGGCGATTTTGGCCATGGGCCGAGCCCATTCCTTTGCCCTCCACCTCTTCACCTGCTCGTACTCGTACCTTGCTTCTTCTAGAAACTGGCCGGTCCCTATGGAAAGGACCATTATGTCCTCGACCCCTCGCACGAACGGAAACTCCTGCTTGTTGTGCAGCACGTGCGTGATCGCCGCCGCCGCCGGATTGCTCATGGCCAATCCGCCGTCCACGGCGAGGCACCGGGTCTGGTTGTTTACCGACCGCATTTGAACCGGCTCGAAGACTCCCGGCTCGGCTGACGTGGCGCGGCAGACCTCCCAGAGGCGGAAGTCGTAGCTGTCGGTTTCAAGGGCGTCGGCGCGGGAGAACAAAAATGGTGCCGTACTGGAGAGGTCGTAGCAGGGGATTAAAACCGGCTTGAGCGTGTCTTTTAGAGTCAGGGTTCGATCGTTATCGGCGAAGGCCTCTTTCATCGCTTTTTCCAAACCGGCCGTGGCGCTCAAACCGGAACCCGAACCAGAACCTCGGAAGAACCGCCGGAGGAACCCGCCCGAACCAGCGGAGGAGGAGCGGTTGTTGACGAAGCTTTTGCCGTGATCAGCGAGGAAGCGCCACGTGTCGTCGGCCTTGAACATAGGCCTGGCCTGGTCTCTGCTGGCGAAGAGCATGGCGGCAAAGATGCCTCCGATGCCGGCGCCGGTGGCAACGTCGAAGTAATCAGCGATTCTGGCTTCGGGATTGCCGGATTTGAGCTTGAGCGCGTGCTCGAGATACGCGAGGGCCTTGCCAGAGAGAATCCCCCGCATGCCTCCTCCGCCGTCGATGCTGAGTATGCAGATTTTGCCCCTCTGGTTCTTGATTGCCGAAACGGGGGTTTCGGATTGGGGCTGGGTTTCGAGTTTGGGGTCGGAGGGGGGCGGAGACGGAGAGACCTGCTTGGGGACCCAGAGCTTCTGATCATCGTAGCCGAAGAGGAACTTGCTCTCCAATATGGAGAAAATCTCGTAGCTGAGCTTATCGGTGTCGATGCTCGGCTCTTGCATTTCGGACCGAGTCGAAGTCATCTTTTCCCCCCAAATACAAAATTTCGGATTAAAATTTCGGCCACCAAACACACACACAGAGAGTCCTCACTTGGTTTCGATAATATCCATGAAAACACAAAAATGCTTATATATAGGTTAGACAAAAGGAATTTCAACTCTCATTTTAGTCTCCGAGAAAGAAAAAGAGGGAAAGAGAGAAACGGATTCGTTTTGGAGGTCCAGTCTGTTTTCTTTTAACAGAGCACGCCACCAAAGCGAGCTAAACGCACAGAGAGGAGTAGCATGAAAAGCTCAACCAACAAAACCAACCAACCAAACCAAACGCACACCAAAACCCGAGAAAGAAAGAAAGAAAGATAGATAGATAGAAAGGCTATGAAGAACGCAGAGGAAGAAGAAGAGGAGGAACAGGCAAACACACAGACTCTCTGCAGAGCATGTCTGTTTCTTATATACCCTTTTATTTTATAAATTAAAAAATACCACTCGCTCTCTCTCTCTCTCTCTTTTTCTCTGACATTAACTGAACGACAGTAAACGACGTCGTTTTTCTAGTTTTAACCGAGTTTAACCCCGGTTAATGGTTATCAACTTTTTGTCTTTTACACTGTTTACCCAATCGGTACACCGACGGGTGAGGCCGTTGGTTTACCCTCCTCGCTCGATCCGACGGTCAGGAGTGGGCGCTTGCTATTCGTCCGTGATCAACGGTCAATTTAAGGGGTCAAGAGAGCAAAAAATTTCTATATTTCGCGCCTTTGTCGTTACCGCGTGGGGCCCAGCGCGCCACATCCGTCGGTGAGAGAATGGAGAAGCACTACTACTACTGCATGTACCAGTCCGCCCTCTTCTTCTGTTGCTCTCTGGTCTAAATTAGAACCTTTGGTAATGACGAATTTGACCCTGATTAGCCTAGATACGGCTAAGTGGTGGGGCCCATATTTGCGTCTTACGTGGTGACGTGTAAGGGTGGGCCCCGGGTGTTGGGTCAATTGGCCTGGAACAGTGAGCTCTGCCTGCCGGTTGGGTTTGGACTCTTTCTCGGCTCTCATAGGTGAAAGGTGAATTTTACAACTGTCATTGTAATAAATAAATAAATAAAAATAAAAATGGATATAGTGGATAACATTTGTTGGCCAATAGCAATTAATTAATAACAAAATACAGAGAGTACTTGTTTTTGTTTTTGTTTTTTTGGTGTCATTTGAGATGTAGATGATTTTGGTGACACATTGGTGGAGGGGAGTTGACTGAGTCACCTAGTGTAGCCCATGTAGGTGTTGTCCCTTTAGTTATGCCACAATCCTCTGGGATTTTTTTGCCACCAATAAAAAAATTAAAAAGAAATTATCCAGAAAAATCTGTAGGAAGAAGAAGCAGCCGTGTAGGTGTAGCCAAATTTATTGCAATTATTCTTTCAATCTCTGTCATGTCCTAATTATAGGTCTTGGTTGCTTCTGTAATGGTGTTATTAGAGAAGGAGGGAATTTGTCAATCCTTTTTCTCAATTTAAACCTTGTGTTATAATAGTTTTAGAGTATTATATGATAGTTTAGTTCTAGTTTATGAAGTGAGGGAATCAAATTCGGATCTAAAAGAGTGCGCTCATGATTCTAGCTAATTGACCTAACCCACGTTTATTATGTACATGTTCCATTTTTATTTATATTCAATGCAAACGACCAAACCAATAAACAAAATAATGCCAGATTTCCATTTTAACCCATTGTTTACTCTCTTCAAATTTGCATCTGACTTTTTATCATTCTCCTGTCGTGTCTCCTTATCTATGTCTAGAGACTAGAACATGTAAATTTTAAATTATGTCACAAAAGATTATTATTTATTTATTTATTTTATTTATATATATATTTTTAAAAGGCAGTGTTTTTAAATACAATACAAGCACACGTTCAAAAAGTCAAGTTGGTTAATGAAACTGTAAACAAGTGTAAACCTTAGGAAGGTGAATCAATTCAACGCAGAAAAATGCGGGGCAAATTGACTGTTTTTTGTGTTGAGGTATAAAAAAAAGAAAAGTAATTTGTTTATGGAATTGTTGGGCCAAAAGCCTGATTTGAAGATTAATAGATTGATTGATTGGCTTAGGTAGGCATGGTGGGCCGTTTTAATTTGTCAAAGAGTTGACAATTATATATCTAATTAGCTTAATTTAATTACTTAGTTTCACATTAGTGTGGTTGTTGATTAGGCAGTTTCACTATGCCTCTCCTCCTCAAAAGAGTTTTGAGATTGTTTAGAGATAAGAAAGGGAAGGTTGATTGATTGATGAATTGGAAAAGATTGATTTGAAAAACCTCTAAAAATTCACAAACCATCGTTTTAGTGTTCCACTAATCTTTATTGCTTTGCTTATAAACTACACCCACCATGTAGTCTCATCAAGCATACCGTACAAGATTTCACAGTTCAACAAAACAAACCTATATTGTGTTGTGCTAGTCCATGTAGAAGGATGAGTTTCATAATTACTCAATTTGAATTTAATTTAAATTCAAACGCCAACGAACGTTAATCTATTTCCGAATTGATAAACAGATGTAATGAGTGCACATGTGTCAAATACAAATGTGGTTTGGCCTCTAGTGAGTGAGAATAGGACTATCAGGACATGAAATTGAAGTGAGTATTCATTCAAAGGGGGGCAAGAAGCACAAAGTATGTAGAAGTTCAAAGCTGCTAGCTAGCCCCTCCCTCCACTTTTACTCTCTGCTTGCAATGGCATTGCATTTGCTCCCTCCCTCCCTCCCTCCCTCCCTCCCTCCCTCTCTCTTGTTGATAGTCACAACAATCCCTCAAATTGCTACCCATAAGGCTCTGGTCCTTTTCATATTTATCTCCAACTCATCCCCCCATATTATATATATCCCAATCTCATGTTATTTTGCTAGGGTTAAATTCATACCGTACACCACACAATGACATTATGGCCCAACGGAAGACGAAGGCCCAAGCAGGCTTGAAAATCAGTAACAGGGGTTGGCTTTCATTTGGGCCTAATTCTTATTCTTTCCTCAATGGGGGCACTGGCTAAGTCCCACATAAAAAGAGAACAGGTTCTTATAGATGCAGTGCAGGGCTCAGAAGGGAAGGAAAATCATTGCAACCCTGAATTATTGAACGAAGCAGCCACTACTATAACCGACGCTAGCCACTCTCTCAACTTCTCTCAAAGCGAGAAAATAAAATTATAGTTTTGAATGGAATGCTACTAATTGCTACAATAAAATAAAACAATTTTTACATGATGCCTAGTGCAAGTATAATTTGGCTGGTCTCCAAGTCGAGATATTCTTTACTCTGATTGCATTTCTTTTTAAATGATTTCTATATGATTTTAGCTATGTGAACAACAACTCTGTCAACTATTTGCCAATGCAATGGGTTAGTCTCTCCGCTACATATATTATTGCTTAAGTCTATCGTGGAAGTTACGTCCTAATAATTCTTGGTTATCTTTTCAATATAGTTAGCTATTATATTTCTTGAATTTCTTATTGTAATGTATTTTTACACTAATGCATTGATAATTGTATATTCATCAAGTGCTTTGCTAGTGCTTATAAACTACCCCCACCATGTCGTTTCATCAAGCATATCATACAAGATTTCAACGAAAATATCCCTTCTTAAAGGATTAATGTGCCTATCAATTTAATTGAAATGACAAAACTGAAGACTAAGGCCCAAACTGGCTTTCTTTGGGCTTAATTCCTATTCTTTCCTAAAATATATATGATATTTCCTAATTCTTTCCTAAAATTTTTATCTTCTCATAAAGTGTTTGAAATTACCAAGGACCTCAAATGCATCTATTTTTTTTTTTTTGGTGTTCCGGCAGGGTTGTATCAAGCTCTTTAATTTATCTTTAATTTATATATTTTAATTTTCACTGGAAACCACCTCCTTCATCGTTCTCTCTCTAATTACTTTTTATTTTTTTTTATTTTTTATGCCTTTTGTTTTTAGATTGGGCAAGCCTGTGTCACAATCTTTTGGACTTAGTTTTACAGAGATTAATCTCTCCAACTGACTATTTGCGGGCAAGTCTTGTTTGAAAGTCATGGTATGGTGGAGCAAAGAATTACAAGGAACAATTGGCTAAAATATCAAGTTGTGATCGTTCTCCTCCAATGTTCTTAATTCCTACCGGCAAAAATGGTATATGTAGACCATTCAATGTCATGGATGACAGGTTATTAGGTTCACAATTAAAATTGGGGAAGAGGCGCTTTTGTGGGTCTTCAAAAGGATGGTTAATAGCAGTAGAAAAGGATTTCACAGTAACCCTAACAAATCCCTTCCTTAGGTACAAAGGTACGAGGATGAAAGAAAATTCAATCATTCGCCTTCCTCCAATAAACCCTCCAAATTTTAATAAACACAAATGGGCTAACATAAGTAACCATTTTGTGTTCAAGGCCTCAATTTCAGCAGATCCCATATTAAATTCAGCCGATTGTATTGTTGCAGTCATATATGAGGGGTTCGGGCAATTGGCTTTCATTAGACTTGGTAAAGAGAGAACATGGATTTATGCCGATGGAAGGCATACCTTGATTGAAGAAGTTGTTTTTGTTGAAGACAAATGTTATGCTGTTGATAACTGGAGCAGATTGTTATCTTTTGATGTTACTACTCGCTCTAACCCCGAATGTAAATGTGGTTGCAAAGGGCATCAAACGAATAGGTAATACCACAAGATATCTTGTGGCTTTAAATGAGGGAAAATTTTTGATGGTCCACATAACATATTATTTTGATTATGAGCGTAACAAACGTGTGGCAGGGAAAATCAAAGTTTTTGAATTGGATTTGAAAGAGTGTAAGTGGATTGAGAAAGACACTTTAGGTGGTATTTCTCTTTTTGCGGGTGATAACTCTACAATATATGTGTTGGCTTCAGAGCTTTCAGGATGTCAGCCGAATTGCATATACTTGAACCATGATCATGATTTTGCGAGCATTGATTTAGGACCAAATCGACCTTGTGTACCTCATGATTATGGCGTGTATAACGTCGAGACACAAAGCTTTTCAAATTCGTATAGCACATGGGTTAAGACACAGATGAAGAAAGCCCATAAACCAGCAATATGGATCGTGCCAACGTCTCAGTTGTAAAAAGCTTCTTGTATTTCTTTTTACTTTGTTGTCACTTAAAGATATTTGGCACGATCCATAAAAAGATAATACCAAATATCTTTATTCTTTAAGCAAAAGACGAAAAGGAAACCACACAGGAAAAGAAGTTCATCTTTCTCAACCCAACTTTCAGTCAATGCCACAAAAGCTATCTTTTCTATTCTCACTCACAATTCGAGTGCTGGGAGCCTCCGACAGGCAACCCGTTGGTGGCTTGTTCGTGTGTAATTGCTTCCATTGGCCCTCTGTTGTCCACAGTGTTTTATTGCTCATGTCTAACATACATGAGCTATTGGACATTGCTGCTTTATAGAATGCAAGAGTCTCATAAGATAAGATTGGTATTTTTGAGAGGTATATAAATGGCAAAAGGATAAAAAGAGGCGTTTTTAAGTTAGATGCTTTTACAGATGTTCTTGAGTTTGCCTGGAATCATTCAGTGGAATAAACATAGGAATCAAAACAACAACAAATTGAAAATTGCTACCTTGGAGGAGGAATTGGGGAGTGGTTAACTGGTGAGAATGAGATTTGGGGTGAATTCAACAGGTTTTTTCAATCTTTGTTTCATTCCGCTGGTTCTAAAGACGTTTGTGTTTCAATTTAAAATACAAGCACACTTGGAAGCACTATTTGTTTATGTAAATGTTGCCCCAAAAGCCTGGATTGAACATTAGATTGATTGATTAGCTTATGGTCCCTTTTTATGTGTCGAAGGGCTGACAATTTTTATCTAATATTAGCTTACATCATTATTTGGTTTCACATATATAGGTTGTTGTTGATTAGGCAGTTCGATTATGTCTTGTGATTGTTTAGAGATAAGAAGCGGAACGTTGATTGATTGAATTGAACACACACCAATATGAATATTGGAATATGATCGATTAAAAACCTCTAACAAACCATCATTTTAGTGTTCCACTATTCGTTTATTTCTTTGCTACTAGTGCTTATAAACTACTTGTTGACTATTTGACTTTTGGCTTAAGATTGCACCCATGTGCAATGTTGCTTTCGGCTATTTAATATGGTGGTTGGTTGATTGTCAGACAATGGACAATGGGAAAGCAAAAGATTGGCTGCACATTTTTGGGTGCTTTGACATTAATGGTGCCGTCCTAGGGAGATCATTTGCACCAGCCATTTATTGTGGCTTCCTTAGGCATGCGGTTGCTTCTTGGGTAAGCTGCTGCATGGGTTTATAAAATGGGGAGGAAGCAAGTGCTGCAGAAGAGAGTGAGCAGAGCCGCACCAAAATCTGAGAGAGAAAAGTGAGAGAGGAAAAATAAGAGTTGGGCAGCAAAATATTTGTTGCTGCCATTGGTTATTTTTCCCTTTTCAATTTGTACTCAATTTGTATTCCCTTTATATTCTTGAGTGTGTGAGCTTGGGTATATTTGGGGCTTGGGTTTGAGTGTTAAACACTATTGTATTCTCTCATTTGATTATAGTGGAATACTCCGTCGTCTCCAAACTGGATGTAGGCATTGCCGAACCAGTATAAATCTTGGTGTTCTTGTTGGTGTTGTTTTGTTATGTTTTTTTATCTCTTGCCAAGTTGTTTATTTTTCACTCACAGTTGGTTGACGCTTCCGCACAACAAGTGGTATCAGAGCTCCAGTTTTCAACTGGGGTTTCGTAGGAGTGAAAAATTTGCTGGAGCTACAGTGGCGTGAATAGTGCTGTGCTACAATGGTGAATAGTGCCGGTGCTACAGTTCCCGTGAACAGTGAACTGCTACAGTATCTGTGAACAACATTGTACCTGTGAACAGTGCCGTATTTGTGAATAGTGCCGAGTAGATGGCTGGAGATAAAGATGAATCTGTGAAGGAGAAGGAGTCGACATCGTCTTCATCGGCACTTACATCCAATAGACATCCAATTGCTACTACAAGGTTAGAGGTTGATAAATTCAATGGCTCTAATAATTTTGGTATGTGGCAATGTGAAGTTATGGATGTGTTGTATCAACAAGAGTTGGATATGGTTCTGGAGGATAAACCAGAAGATATTGATGACAAGCAGTGGACGCGAATTAATCTTTATGCTTGTGCCACTATTCGATCATTCCTTGATAAGGAGTTGAAATACCCGTATATGAAGGAAACTTCTGCTAAGGAGTTTTGGACGAAATTGGAGGAGAAGTATGTGACCAAGAGCGTAGGAAATCGGCTCTTCTTGAAGAAGCGACTCTTCCGATTTCAGTATCGTCCAAGTATTTCTATGCACGAACACCTCAATGATTATAATAAAATACTTGCTGATTTAGCAAACCTTGATGTGAAAATTCCTGACGAGGATAAAGCACTATGTTTGTTAAATTCATTGCCTGATGATTATGATCATTTGACAACTACCTTGTTGTATGGAAAATCCGAGGTGAAACTTGAGGAGGTGTCTGCGGCATTGGTGAATCATGAGTGTCGTAAGAAGGAATTGAAGACTCAAAATTCACAAACCGAGGCACTTGTTGCAAGGGGTCGAACAGAGGAAAGAAAATCTGGGAAGCGGGGAAAATCTCGTTCAAAGTCGCGA
>NW_018921313.1:170380-232435 GCF_002207925.1 Prunus avium
GCCCACCTCACCACCACCCAGTGGCGGACCTACAGAGGTGCAAGGAGGTGCAGTTGCACCTCCCGTCGCCGGAAAAAACCATGGAGGTGCTAGATTTGCCCCTTTGCTCTCTAGCGTTTTAAAAGATGCTATCAAGGCGCACCTCATGAAGTGCGTTGATCTGAGGCCTCCTGAAATCGCATCAAGGCACCATTCGTTTGGCAAGTTACACGATTGAGGCATGCGCTGTGTTGCAGAGGAGTTGCAGAGTCGTGTTGCTTATGGAGGCTCTGGTTCACGAATGAAGAAGACAACCCCTTTTTTAATTTTCACAAACGACATCGTCCTTTGTTCATGTTTAATAAAACGCGTGTTTCAATGAAATTGTTTTATAAAAATCAAACTCTTCGGTTTTGGTGCAACCTAGATAACAGCAGTTTCAAGATTCATTATTTTGCTTCAATTACTTGGTTGTTATAATAAATATTATAATAATATAATACCAAAAGGCATATGCTCCCAATTTGAAGAAGCCCGTCTGTCCAAAAAAAAAACCAAAGAAGAAGAATCCTTTCAGTAAGCTCTCACATCACAATTTGAATATTAGAGTTTTTGTTTAATTAGGACTTGATTGACACAACTTGTTTGTTGATCTAATATTTTTACTATGATAATATGTTTTTATTATTATTTTTAAATTTATTTTACCGTGCTAATTAACCCTAAAATTATCTAAGGGTCTAGTTCATTTCATAATATGTTTTTTTTATTCAGTCCTTGGCAATACCAAAATCATTATTGCCTCTCTCTTGAAAAATTCTTGGATCCGCCTCTGCCACCACCACCATCTTTCTCACTCATTTGCCGGTAAAAACTTTCCTTTTTCATTAATTACATCATATATGTATGCTGGGTTGGCAACGCAGCCAGCAATTTGCGAATGGAAGAGAACCCAACCCAAATTAAAGCAAGAACTTCCATTGAAATGTCAAGTACTCACCATGCAAATCGTAGCCATGAATTAATATGTTCTTTGCTATTCCAAACTGAATATATATAGCATAATAATCTTTATGCTCTCAAAACGTGGAGTGCAAGAAGATGAAGAGGAGTGTCGATAGAGCTAGCTCAAATTAATACATTGTTGCTACTTGAGAGAGAAACGTACCTACTTGTATCTTTAATCAAAAACCCTAAGCCCACACCACCATACCAAACAAAAATCATCCAACTTTCTGGCCATCCACGAGTCAAGACTAGTCTTCCTTTTTTCACTACATAAATACGGCTTTCTTTTTTCTTCTTTCTCCTATTCCCTTTCTGATACGCTAGCACCTCAAACAAACAAAACTCACGCGCCCAAACACTCAACACTCAACACGCGATTTTGAGGGCCCTGTGCGAAACTTAAATTGGGGCCCCACATAATCTAATACAAAAATACTATAAAAAAAAATAAAAAAATTACCATAACTTAATGTTATAAACAATTTTTTTATAACTAAAAGTTACCATCAATAAATATGTAATGACAATTAGAAATCAAATTCATAAAATTTAAATGTATCCATTTGATAAATTTAAATGTTTGGTACAAAAATAAGCTCCTTGTGCCTGCCCCTATAAGGTCCCTTGCTACCTTAAATAAGCAATCTCTGGTTAATAGGAAAAAAAAAATGGCAATCACAAATTAAAGAGTAGCCTAACTATTTGATTTTGAGTGGTCTTTATGAATTTAGGAATTATGAATTTCTCTTTTTGGTGTTAAAATTCCTGAAATTGAAAGAATAACAAAAATGGTCAAAGGATTGAAAAAAGAACCAAAAGCAAGATTGATGAATGATGATGATTACTTTACCAGAAAATCAGAGTTTAAGAGAAAGAAAAACCATGAAGTGTTTTTGGTTTTGAAGTAAAAAGGTTTTGGGGAATATATATACTCTTCTTGTTGTTAGCTTCGATGTTTCCCTTTTTTTCTTTAAAAGGCTTTCTGTTTTTTTTAATTTATATTTATCTATATATATAAAGTAAAAGGCAGAGAATGGTGAAACATTCAAAATACCAGAAAATGCCCTTGGTTAATGCAAACATAATTTATATTTATCTATATATATAAAGTAAAAGGCAGAGAATGGTGAAACATTCAAAATACCAGAAAATGCCCTTGTTTAATGCAAACATTAAGAATTGAAATTATTAATTAAATGAGGATAATATGGTAAATTCACACTTTTTCATATTTAAAAAAATAAAAATCTGATAATGGATCCTATTTTTATGGAACACAACTACCCATTATCTTTTTTAATTCTAAAATAAATTTAAATTTTTTTAAAAAAAAGCCTCTCGCAGGCACTGAAGCGCGTGCAGAGAGGTTAGTAATACTGAAGCGCGTGCAGAGAGGCTAGTAATAATTATGTAAAGTTTGTGGTTATAAAGCAAAAATAATATAAAAAAAGCCAAATGGACTGACTTCAGCGAGAATTGAACTCTGGCACTTCCAATAAGTGAACATGCGCTGGAGCCAACTCCACCAGACACACTCTTGTGCAAGTATTTTGCACGCTATACTATATATACAATTCTTATAATATTAATATATACAATATAAAGAATTTGTTTTTTTGGGGCCTCAAGAATCGGAGGCCCTGTGCGGTGGCGCCACTTGCACCACCCAAGGGCCGCCCCTGCCCAACACCCAACACCACCACCCACCAATATCGAGCTCTCACCGGCACCGCCTACACTCCACCTCACCACCACAATCGCCGTGGACATCCACCTCATCCATCACCACCATCTTTCTCACTCAATTATTCACCCGTAAAAATGTTCATTTTTAATTAATTACATCATATGTGTATGCTGGGTTGGCAGTTATATATTGACCATTACGCAGCCAGCAATGTGCGAATGGAAGAGACTAAATATATATAACATAATAATCTTTATGCTCTCAAAACGTGGAGTGCAAGAAGAGGAAGAGGAGTGTCGATAGAGGTAGCTCAAATGCATTGTTGCTATTTGCCATTAAGTACGCACGACCACAACCAACTCAAACAAATTAATGTATGACCCTTGTCGAATCAAATTAATGTAAATGGCCCAACTATAGACTAAGGCCCAAATTGGCTTCAAAATCTTGGCTTTCCTTTGGGCCTTTTGTTTACCCCTTTCTACATCAAAGCCCAACAAATAAGATGGTAATAATATTTATTTTTTTTTAAAAAGAAAAAAAGTCAGTTATAAAAAGAAAATTAAACCTACTGAACTCTACCTACCTAACCTTTCAACCCCATCTAAATCATAGGATTTATAATCCTATGATAAAACTTTGTTGAGGGGGTTGGTCTTGTCACATTGTGCAAACCGGTAACGAATGCTCAAATTAATTAGGTTTTTGGCAATTTTAGTGAAGAAGACATGGATCGATTGCATGTGGCTGCACCATGCATATATGATATATATATATATATATATAGGTGGCTGCACCATGCGTATTTATCTAATATTAGCTTAATTCGTTTTTTGGTTTCACACACATATATATATGTGGTTGTTAATTAGGCAGTCTCTAACAAACCATCATTTTAGTGTTCCACTATTCTTTTATTGATTTGCTAGTGCTTATAAACTACTCACACCATGTTGTTTCATCAATAAATAACCTTATCCAATGATCTAAATTACAGTCCATGTCAAGGTCAAACACAGTAAATTAGACCCAGTGATCATGATCCTGATCCTTAGGTGAGAAAGTACAAAGGTGCCAAAGACTAGTTTTGAGTTTTGACAAGATCTTGTGGCATCAAATGCTATCAGAAGGAAGTAAAAAGTCATCAAATCCTTGGGTGACAAAACTTTACCTTTCTCCAATCCTTAATCGAGGTTTCCTGGGAGCTTTTTTTGCACCTAAGTTTGTCTTGAGAGCATCTCCCAGTTTCTCAGTGACAACCCACTCATTTACTCTCCCCGCTTTAAAAAGAAGTATAAATTGAAGAAACAGGCTCTTTTTCATATATAAAATAAGGACCATTACATGGGTTTTATACAATCTGATTACACTATAAAAGTAACAGACAATTATTACAACATGATTACAGGCATTAGTGGTGTAGGAGTTACAGAATGGTGACAGCATAATTGTTACAGACAATTATGCAATTATGTGCATTAACAACTATAACGGAAACTGCATTGAGTGACCTTTACTGTCAAGAACATGGTGGTTGCCTAACACTCCCCCGCAAACTTGGCAGCGGAGGCGAGACAAGTTTGGATACCAGGCGGGTAAAGCGATCCGTAGGAAGACCTTTGGTGAAGACATCAGCGAGTTGATCAACAGAAGGAATGAATGAAACTCTGTGGCTGCCGGAGGCAACGCGTTCCCGAACAAAGTGATAATCAAGAGCAACATGTTTCGTGCGAGCATAGAAAACAGGGTTGGTAGCCATGTAAGTCGCAGAGAGATTGTCACAGTTGAGGAGAACCGGCCGGAGGAGCGGGAAGTGTAATTCGTGAAGGAGACCTTGTATCCAAATGGTGTCAGCACATGCATAGGCGAGTGCATGGTATTCCGCCTTGGCACTAGAGCGTGAAACTGTACGCTGTTTCTTGGCGCTCCATGAGATTAAATTTGCCCCTAAGAACATGCAATAGCCAGTTGTTGAGCGACGGGTATCGGGGCAACCCGCCCAGTCAGCATCCGAGTAGGCAACAAGAATGGAGGAAGCGGTGGATCGACGAAGTGGCAAGCCATGACCAAGAGTGCCCTTGAGGTATCGAAGGATACGTTTTACAGCCTCCATGTGAAGATCAGTGGGGGAGCCCATGAACTGAGACACAGACTGAACCGCATATGCAATGTCAGGGCGAGTGAGAGTCAAGTATTGAAGAGTGCCAACCAGTTGCCGATAAATGGAGGGGTCAGACAGAGGAAGGCCGGTGGTACGGGATAGGGAGCCTTTGGAGGCCATGGGGGTGGAGCACGGCTTGCATTCCAATAGGTTACTGCGTTTGAGTAAATCAAGGGTGTATTTGTTTTGGGTGAGATGAACACACTCTGACAAATAAGTCACCTCCATGCCAAGAAAATAATTGAGTTGCCCAAGATCTGTGAGATCAAATTGGATACCCAAGATACGGATAAAATCCAAAAGAGAGGAAGGACTGCTACCGGTGAGAACAATGTCGTCGACATAAAGAAGTAAAATCATCATGTGAGAATTGCCCCAGAAAATAAACATAGAGGAGTCTGCCCGGCTCTGGATGAATCCATAACGAAGGAGAAAAGAACTGAGGCGCTGAAACCATGCACGAGGAGCTTGTTTGAGGCCATAGAGGGCTTTGTGGAGCTTGCAGACATGCTGAGGACGAGTTGAATCAGTAAAGCCAGGGGGCTGCTGCATATAGACTTCCTCAGAAAGTGTGCCATGAAGAAACACATTTTTGACGTCTAATTGGCGAAGAGGCCAACCAGAGGAGATTGCAATACTGAGGACAGTGCGAATGGTGGTGGGTTTCACAACAGGGCTGTAGGTGTCAAAATAGTCAATTCCGGGTTGGCTGATGATAACCCTTGGCCACCAAACGGGCCTTGTAACGTTCAATAATGCCATCAGAGTGGCGTTTGATTTTGAAAACCCACTTACAACCGACAACATGAGCAGATGGAGGCAATGGAACCAAGGACCAAGTACCCTGCTTAAGGAGGGCATTAAACTCATTATGCATAGCCTGTCGCCAATGAGAAAATCGAGAAGCCTGAGAGTAGCATGTAGGTTCAAGGTCAGAATCAACCAAAGCAGTATACGCAGAAGGAATAGGATAGCGAACCGAGAAATTGGAGCGAAATTTGGGTTTGAAGATCCCAGATTTTGACCGTGTGTGAACAGGGCTAGTGCGAGTGGAGGAATGTTGCGTGGGCTGTACGGGAAGATGCTGGGGGTTGGCAGCCGATGTTGGAGCCAGAGCAGGCGCTGATGGTTGTGGTTGAACGGGAAGAGGTTGGGGGGCGATGGCTAGTGCAGATGCCAGATCAGAAGCGGATTGTGGAGGCTGGGCTGGTGCCATCTCACCCAGAACAGGTGCTGATGTCGGGACTGGTGGTGGTGCCAGAGCAGGCGCTGATTGGGGAGGCGAGGAAATGATGTCGGCTTGAGTAGAAGGAGAGGCACGAGACGAAGGGGTTAAGATGGCAACATGAGCTGGAGTTTTCGTATGGGCCTGATTGGTTAAGGACAGATTGGGTTCCGTATGGGGCATGGGCCCAGTGTCCAGGTGAGAGGCATGATGCCTATTGAGCATATCTGAACTTGTGAGAACAGGAACACAAACCAAATCAATGGCAGGGGTTGTCAAGAGTGCAAGGGCAATGTAGGGAAATGTATGCTCGTGGAAGACAACATGTCGAGAAGTATAGACACGCCCGGTGGGAGGGTGAAAGCAGCGATACCCACGATAATTAGCACTGTATCCAAGAAAAACACAAGCAAGCGAACTTGGTTGTAACTTGTTAGAAACATAAGCACCAAGATAAGGATAACATGCACACCCAGATGTGCGGATAAAAGAATAATCCGGGTCTTTACGAAACAACCGTTGATAAGGTGTTTCCCATTTGAGAAGCGGGGTAGGAAGACGATTAATTAAGTAAACAGCGGTGCAAAAAGCCTCAACCCAAAAGGAGTGAGGAAGATGAGCAGTAAGAAGTAAAGTACGCCCCATGTCAGCAATATGACGATGTTTTCGTTCCGCTAGGCCATTTTGTTAGGGTGTATGTGGACATGAAAAGCGGTGAATGATGCCTTTGGAAGCACAAAATTGTTTGAAAACGCCATTATCAAATTCTTTGCCCCCATCACTTTGAAATTGTTTAACGGTTAACGAAAATTGAGTTTCAACATAGGAGACAAAAGGTAGAAAAATGATTAAATACTTCCGATTTAAGTCGCATAGGAAAAATCCATGAGAAACGAGTAAAATCATCAGTAAAAAGGACATAATAACGGAAACCGGAAATGGAAGCAACAGGAGACATCCAAACATCTGAATGTATTAATTGAAAGGGTTCACAAGACCAATGTTCATGAGATGAAAAAGGGAGACGAACTGATTTTGCTAAGGCACAATGGCTACATGAATTTTGGGATAATTTTAAATGAGAACCTAACAAGGACTGAGAGACTAAGGTGCGAAGCACTTTATTGGACGGATGACCCAACCGGCAATGCCAAAGAGACGACGAGACGGTGGAGGAAAAAGCGGACTTGGAGCAAGACACAAACTTGGATGCAAGAGAGGGCAAGACTGGATAAAGGCCATCCCTACATCGGCCCTGAAAGAGAATAACACCTGTGTGTAAGTGACGAATAATATATCCCCAAGAAACGAAGGTAATGCTAACAGGATAATCGTGAGTGAATTGAGCAATAGAAAGAAGATTTTTGTGAAGGGAGGGAACAAGAAGAACATCGGATAAATGAAAATCAAAGGAGCCAGAGGAAAATTTGACATTACCGGAATGAGTAATGTGAAGGGAGGCACCGTTACCAATGAGAACCTGATCAGAAGTGTTGGAGACATTTGTCAGAGGACGAGCGTCATGGGTCATGTGATTGGTGGCACCAGAGTCCAAGTACCAATTAGGATCAGAGGGTTGAGAGATGTGCATGCCAGCAAAAGGAGGGGAGAAGTCAGCATTTCGGGAAGACATGGGGCACCGAGCAGCAATATGGCCAAATTGTTGGCAATTCCAACATTGAAGAGGACGTGAGGATGGAGGAGGCCCCAAGATGCTAGAGTTGGGCTGGGAGGGACGGTATGAGCGGTGATGTGACTGACCGGAGCCTGGAAGAGAAGCACGAGTGGACCCACTAGAGGAGGATCCGAAGCGTGGAGACTGTGAACCATGGCGGGTGCCACGGGGACCATGATGGTGGTTGGAACGGTGAGCCTGGGGTTGAGCAGAGTAAAACGCTTGCGGCGACGGTGGAGGAGCCAGAAGTGTGGTAAGGGATTGTTGGGCATCGAAGGCGAGAAGACGAGCCCGAAGATCAGCAAAGGTGGGGAGGGGGGAAATTGCATAATAGCGGTGATGAGCATGGCGTAGTCGGGACCTAAGCCACAGATGACATAGCTAACCAAATCATCAGACGAAACGGGGTTACGAATGGCAGCCAACTGATCAGATAAGCTATTGGCAAGAGCAAGGTATTCAGAGACGGTCTTAGTCCCCTTGGTGCTGGAGAGAAGTTGAAACTTGAGCTGGGTGGCATAGCAAGAGATTGTTGAGAAAAGTGTTGACGAAGACAGTCCCAGACTGCCTGGGAAGTGGTGAGACCAACAACTTGAGCAAGAACCGGCTCGGTGAGAGTGGAACGAAGAATACTGATAAGAGATTGATCATTTTGATACCAGGTAAGATATTCTGGGTTAGGAACGGAGCCCACGAAATTGAGACCATCGTCAACAGCTTTGTCTTTGGTGGAGGTGAGAATAGCAGGAGGGCATGGGTGAGAACCATCGATGAAGCGCCAAAAATTTTGCCCAATAAGATAGGGTTGGACTTGACTTTCCCATATAAGGTAATTGGTTTCGGAGAGTTTGGTGGAGACAAGAGTAGAGAAATTGGGGAAGGAGAGAACACCAGCCGAAGAGGAGGAGGGGTTGGAGGACGCCATGAAAAGGGAGAGAAGCAGAAAATTTTTACAGAAAAATGTAGGCTCTAGATACCATGAAGAAACAGGCTCTTTTTCATATATAAAATAAGGACCATTACATGGGTTTTATACAATCTGATTACAGTATAAAAGTAACGGACAATTATTACAACATGATTACAGGCATTAGTGGTGTAGGAGTTACAGAATGGTGACAGCATAATTGTTACAGACAATTATGCAATTATGTGCATTAACAACTATAACGGAAACTGCATTGAGTGACCTTTACTATCAAGAACATGGCGGTTGCCTAACATAAATGTTGCCTTAGTCCGGTGTTCTCAAATAGGATCCAGAAAAGCAATAGGTGGAGTGATCTGTAAATATGACCTTTGAAACTATTAGCAATGAAGCAATGAACAAGTAGAATACAAAGGAAAACATTTAAGGGCTAGAAGCAGAGGCAGAGTAAGAGATCACAAATTGAGTATCATAACTCTGCTCATAAAAATTTGGGTTGTATTCAGTGGATATTGATGGTTTGATCTGAAGAGTTTTAAGTAAGAAAGAAAATGAAGGTTGGCATTCATGGATTAGAGAGGAAGAAATGGAAGAGAGAGGAGAAGTGATGGAGGAGTAACCAAGTAGAAATCAAGAAAAGAGTGGAGAGAGAAGTTGCAGTCCTATTTCTACTTGGAGTCTCACATCGACTGCAAGAATAAACTTCAGGTATTTAATCCTTTATAAATATCTTCAAACTCAATAGATAATGTGTAGACTTGAAGTCCAACCTATATGGGCCTTTGAGGTTCTAGTTGTACTTGTTATGAAACTCCCAAGTTGGGCTCTCTTAATAAGAGTTATTGAACACCAAAATATAAGGCACGGAAAAGTTGCTAAGTTGAGGTGCGGGGTATGCAAGAGGGTCTTGGCCTCTGCAAGAGGCTAAAGAAGACCCTCTTGCAGACATTGCAATTTTTTTTTTTTTTTGGTATGAACCATGAGGTGGTCCTGGATAGGCCCCAACTATGGGTGACACCTTTAAGCCTTAACCACAACCCAGACTAATCCCCACTCACACCGGGTCGGCCCGTAAGGGGTAAAGTGTTGGCCAAAGTGGTGACTCCGTACGAGAGCAGGGATCGAACCCCTGACCTCTCTTAAGGAATGAGAGTGTCGAACCACTCACACTAACCACCTTGGTTGCAGACATTGCATTTTAACTTGGCAACTTTTTCCTATCTTTTGATACTCAACCAAGCCATCTTTGCCTTTCACACTATTCTATCATTTCTCACAAGCCATCTTTGCCTTTCACACTTTTCTGGCAGATGAGAAATGACGAATTAAAATATATGACATTCCCTAATTCTTTCCTAAAATATATATAATATTTCCTAATTCTTGTTGGAAATACAAAATATTTGGAGAGGAAGTCAACTATTGTGATTGAGAAGAATCCGTTTCAAATTCTTCTTCCTTGATAAGTGCGTGTGGTTTAACCCCGGGTTTGCCGCCATATAAGTTGTACTGAGATTGTCACAATGCATGAGAACTGGGAAATGCAGTCGAACGCCGAGTTCATGTAACAGAGAACAGAGCCAAGATGATTCGGCGCAGGCATGAGCAAGAGCACGGTATTCAGATTACCTTGGCAACTTTTCCCTATCAAGAGGGTCTTGGCCTCTGCAAGAGGTTAAAGAAGACCCTCTTGCAAATACCGCATTTTACCTTGGCAACTTTTCCCTATCTTTCGATACTCAATCAAGCCATCTTTGCCTTTCATATTTTTCTATCATTTCTCACAACCCATCTTTGCCTTTCACACTTTTCTGGCAGATGAGAGATGACGAATTAATATATCAGTAACGCGGGTTGGCTTTCCTTTGGGCCTAATTCTTATTCTTTCCTAAAATAATATATGACATTTCCTAATTCTTTCCTAAAATATATATAATATTTCCTAATTCTTGTTGGAAACGGCTTTCCAAATCCTTGCTAAGCTTTTTTGGTTGGTATTACACGTTTGTTTCTAAGTTTGAATAGATTATTAATATTTTTTATTAATCATTCATGTTGTGCATGATTCTTGTAAATTAATATATCAGTAACGCGGGTTGGCTTTCCTTTGGCCTAATTCTTATTCTTTCCTAAAATAATATATGACATTTCCTAATTCTTTCCTAAAATACATATAATATTTCCTAATTCTTGTTGGAAACGGCTTTCCAAATCCTTGCTAAGCTTTTTTGTTGGTATTACACGTTTGTTTCTAAGTTTGAATAGATTATTAATATTTTTTATTAATCATTCATGTTGTGCATGATTCTTGTATGTTGCATCTCAACAATACAAATATTTCCAGATTAAAAAAAGATGATGAGCTTGTGTGTTTTGGGTTCTAATGTTTTTATCTTCACATAAAGTGTTTGAAATCACCAAGGATCAAATGAATCCAGTTTTTTTTTATAGTTGTTCCGGCATGGTTGTATCAAGCTCTTTAATTTATATATTTTTATTTATTCAGTTTAATTTTCATTGGAAACCACCTCCTTCACTGTTATATCTCTCTAATTTCTTTTTTTTCTTTTTTTTCTGCCTTTTGTTTTTAGATTGGGTAGGACTGTGTCACAATCTTTAGGGCTTAATTTTAGAGAGATTAATATCTCCAACTGACTATTTGTGAGCAAGTCTTGTTTGCATGTCATGGCATCGTGGAGCAAAGAATTATAAGAAACAATTGACTAAAATGTCAAGTTGTGATCGTTCTCCTCCAGTGCTTTTAATTCCTACGGGCAAAAATGGTATATGGAGACTATTCAACGTCACGAATGACAAGTTACTTGGTTTGCAATTAAAATTGGGGAACATACGCTTTTGTGGATCTTCAAAAGGATGGTTAATAGCAGTAGAAGAGGATTTCACAGTAACCCTAGTAAATCGCTTATTTATGTACAAAGGTAGGAAGATAAAAGAAAATTCAATCATTCGCCTTCCTCCAATAACCCTTCCAGATTGGATTGGTATATTCTTCATAGTACCAAATGAAGCCTCCTTATGGAAAGGCTTGGCTGTGAGTAAATGCCCAACCAAAAGGAAGCGAGCAGCCTTTAGAGAAGCTAACTCCCCTGCTCCTACATTCTCAAAAGCCTCAGACTCAGATATTGCCAAATTATTGGTGAATTCTTGAACGATATCGTCCACGGCCTCCATAATCCACTCTATGCTTCAACTAAAAGCAGTCACAAAGCGCAAAACCAATCCCAGAAAAGTAACGAGCATGCCGACGCCGTTGCTCATAAGCATCCAGAGGCGCCTTAGAAGCAAGAAACAATCATGCCAAGACTGGACGTGTGCAAGAGAAACCAGCAAAACCCTAGCTGCTGGACTTGAGTCGCCAAAAACCCTAATCGCGTGGGAATGGACTACGTCTGAATTTAAAAGTGTGCGAAACTTAAACTTGAGCCCTAGACAAGGTGAACCCTGAAACACAAGAATTGAAGTATTATGAATTTTGATAAATGTTTTTCGTTAACATACAAAAAAACAAAATTCAAAATACTAGGGGTATTTAAGGAAAATGCTAGAGGCACCAACTTTGGGCACCAACTTGCTCACCAACTCTCTAATAGAGCGTGGGACCCGTTGTATTGGCAGGCTCCACCTCTATTAGAGAGTTGGTGAGCAAGTTGGTGCCCAAAATTGGTGCCTCTAGTACCCTTTTTTTTTGTAGTAGTCCTAGATCAAAATATCTTCCTGTGGACCCCACTTTTTCCCTTGCTTTATTAGAAGTTCTAGTGTATAGAATGACTAATCATGTTCTATTCTAATAGGGTCCACTTCCAAGATTATTGGGAAACTTAAACCTCAATTTATATAGTCCACTTCCATCTAAAATCAACATGATCATTCTCTCGCACCCACACCACACACTTATGGACTCAAAATGGATGACCTCCTTCCATCCCAGAAGAAGCCACATAAACCCAAACACAAATCAATCCTGGGCAGGAAGTGTTCACCAAAACAACCCAAGTGATTTCATACATATACAACTCAAGATGTATGATGCATATGTGATGCAATTTCCATTGATTCTCTTCTTCTTCTTTATACAGCTCCATTCTCTTCCTTTCAAATGTTTTGCTTTAAAATATATGTTCTCTTTCTCTTAGCAGTAGCAGTAGCTGTAGCGGGAGCAGGAGCAGCTGCAGCTACCATGTTTGTTCCTCTCACCAACAGTTGCAGCAGCACAAGTCATTGCTTGCTCAAAAGGCTTCTGCAAAGAAGGCAAAGACAGGTCCTGTCAAGGAGCCCAGGAAGAAAGGAACTATTGCTGGGGCAATTGCTTTGATCATTGGTACTAGTATAGGCTCAGGGATCCTTGCACTCCCAGAAAAAGCATCTCCAGCAGTAATTACCTATCTCTCAGCTGCTTTCACTTCTTAGATGTTTCTAATGACAAAAATTAAACATGCAAACCCCCCTTATATTTTTTTTTGGTTATTTCTTTACATCATGGTAGGGATTGCTTCCAAGTTCAATATCCATCGTGGTATGTTGGGGGTTTCTCCTAATTGAGGCACTTTTGCTTGTTGAAATCAATGTAAGCATGAGGAGGAAGCAGGGGAAGGGAGACAGAGAGAATGAATTGGAGGTCATTTCCATTAGGACTATGGCACAAGAGACTCTAGGAGAATGGGGTGGAACTTTAGTCGCTGTGATTTATATTTTCTTGGGCTATACTTCGGTCATTGCTTATAGTTCCAAGTCTGGAGAGATCCTCTTCCATTTGATCAATCTCCCAGCTCCAGTTTCAGGCTTCTTTTTTACTTCACTTTTTACTCTGCTCATTGCCATAGGCGGGACTCGAGCTACTGATCAAGTTAACCAACTGCTCACTGCTTCCATGATAGGTACCATTTCCTAAATTATTTTCGAGATTTTGTTGTAACTCTGCCCAACACATTTGACATTCATAAATCACATGATTGTGTTACTTTTTTATACTTTTTCAACCTTGGAAATTGATGTGAAAAGTCAGGATTGACATTGGAAAACATTTCTTGCATAGTTTTAGAGGGATAATGCGGCAGGTTTTCTCAGCAGGGCGATATCAAACTCTCAAACTGCACAAAAATTTGATTCACAGGTTTACTACTAGCAATAGAGGTGCTGGCAGTTATGTTTGGAGGATGGTCAGGACTAGAGGGAACTGGAGACTGGGGCAAAGTCCCGGCTACAATACCTGTGATAATCTTTTCTTTGGTGTATCATGACCTTGCACCTGGTAAAGGAGTGCATTATTCGATGAATTAAACTTGCCCTTCTTGAGCAGTATAGACAATTTGGAACCTCCAATGTCATATTATATTTGACTCTCTTTGCAGTTCTTTGTGCTTATTTGGGCGGTGATCTCACACGCTTAAGGATTTCGGTATTTCTTGGTGGTCTTGTTCCATTGCTGGCATTGCTTGTTTGGGATGCAATTGCACTTGGCCTCTCTGCCCATGCTGATCAAGTTGTTGACCCTGTTGAATTGCTTATGAGGTAACCCAATATCTGCAGACTGAGTCAATTGAACATAGTTCTATTCATGGAAACATGATCATGTTTTGACACAACTTGGTTTAGGGTGAGATGGAGTGGGGTTTCATATATGGTAGAAGCTTTCTCACTCTTTGCAGTTGGAACATCACTAATTGGGACCCTTCTAGGCTTCTCTGAATTTTTCAAGGAACAGCTTAATAACCTATCATGGAATTCTCCCCTCACACAAACACTCCAGGTAGCTTTGATGTTAATGCATCTTTCCTTTCCTAGCACACACAAAAGTCAACTTCACAATCTTCTCCTGGCAATTAGCTTTCCTGCTGTAAATCAGATTGTATTCATGTCTATATTATTTCCTACCTTAAGTAGACTTCCTGTATTTGTATAAATAGGGACTGTGTAATTTGTTTAATACAAGGAAATATATTCTCTACATTTCAAGTCTCCACCTAATTCACAGGTTGAAGCATGTCCCTAGGAATAGCAGCACTAACTTATATGCTACTTAACCCTGGCAGAAACCAAACATCTCCTTTGAGCTGAGAAAATGGTGGGGAAGGAATAAAGTTAGCTTCACAGCAGTGGCAATGGTTGTTGGTCCATCTCTTATCGTGTCAACTAGCGTTCCAGATGCATTCTCCACTGCCACAGACATTGCTGTAAGTATAAAGGAGGAGGGATTAACAGTTGAACCACTTGCAGAGAAAATTAAGCAGGCAATAGCTTATAATAATGCAAACCTTAAATGCTGGGTTTTTCTTTTCTGTTTGACTGACTTTTATGTGGACTAGGGAGGCTACTGTATGACAATGCTATATGGAGTTCTGCCACCAGCAATGGCTTGGGCAATGCACAATAAAGAATGTGAAAATGGTGAGCAAAAGACTTTATCAAGAGCAAGGCCTGTACTTCTTGGGGTAGGACTATTCGCTTGCGCAATAGTAGCTGAGCAAATCCTGCAGGATATCCTCACATTTCATTCCTAGCAGGGACATAAACTTAAACAACAACATGATTCTTTAGATTCATGAGGCCTTATGGATCTATTATTCAGCTAGCTAGAACCAATACCAAGTTGTAGCTAACTAAAATTTAAGGATATCGTGTAATCAATAGCTTTTTTACAATTCATGTAGCTATCAACTTTTGAACAGAGAAACTGGAAATTGCAAGTAAAGTAGGGACAATTAAGTTTGGTTCTTGTCGTTTAGATTGTTATTCATTTTGGTTTCTATAGATTCATTTCTGTTAATGATATCATGATTGTAATTAAATCCAATAAGGATTTCTGTCAGATTAATTTGCCCAACAAGTGTTGTTACATGTTAATGAGAACTGTCTTTTATAACATTCGCAGTTCAAGAACACCTTAATAAACACAAAACGAATTTCAAATCTTATTGGACATGCTAGTTTTACAATATTAAAGAACAATCAAATCAAAAACCCAATACTGAAGACATAAAACAAGACAAAACTTGAATTAACAAATGTAGATTCATTCATGGTCTCTTCATTTCCTCTCCTATTTCAGTTTCTAATTAATCATAAAGATGTGTCAAAATCAAAGAAAGGTTGTCCTGGCTGCAGCTCCAAAGCGCCCTCTTCTCATGTTATCCTTACGTTTCTTGTACACGAATCCGCCAAACCCAATCAGCCCTGCCCCTATCAGCACTCCAAACACTATCCCTGCCTTCTGCCCACCACTTAGTCCTCCTGAAGACCCTTTCTTATTGGGAGGTGGTGTTGGTGATGGCGGTGGTGGTGAAGGTGGTGATGGTGGTGGTGGCGGTGGTGTTGAAGGTGATGGTGGTGGTGGCGATGGTGGTGGTGGTGGTGGCGATGTTGGTGATGGTGATGGTGGTGAAGGTGATGGTGGTGGTTCATTGGGTGCAGGTGCGCCCGCTGGTGTGAGACTAACGTGGTTATAAGAGGTCACGAAGTTAACAAAGAGGACCAAAACTAGAACAGAACAGGAACATAGGTGAAGCAGTGTGGCCATGAGAGCTTTTGATGATGCATAAACAATCAAGAACTTGAAATGCATGTTTATATATGCACAATGTATAGCCGTTTATCCTTCACTTAAACAGAAAAAGACAAGAACTAGACGGCAAACAAACCTTTCGAAAGCTTCAAGATAAAATCAATGACGAGAGCTAATTGCCAGCTTAGTTTTGGTTTGCTCTCTGGGCTTCTCAAAACATAGTATAGTTCGCCAGCCTATTGAGGAATGCTTTTTCCTTTTTTGTTTTCTTCTTTTTTCCTTGTTGCTTTCCCACTTGTCTTCTCCTGCAGTCTTGTGTTTCTGTTTGTTTTGGTTGACTTCATTTATTTTGCCTCAGCTAAAACAACATTGATAACAGACTAGATCCATTTCTGTAAGCACATTTTATCTTTTTCTTCAATACAAAATAAAAAAATGATAGGCAGAAGATGGTTTCATGCACATGTCAATTTTTGGATGTATTGACAGCTCCAGTTAGTTCTTTCTTGATCAACTGTAAGATGTCTGAGACCTGCAAGAAAATCGAGTAACTATAAACTACGATAAACAATTCACATTTCAGAGTAAAACAGAAGGTTGCGTACGACAGAAAGGATTAAGCATCGCTAAACACAGCACCTTGACACGAGAAATGTGAAAAGAAAACATTGCTTACCTCAAAATACTGCTGCAGAACCGGCGAATGATGACACAATATGGGGTAAATTTTCTCAAGAAGGCCTACAATAACATCCACTTGATCACCCAGAAGATCCACCTACAAATGACACACATCAAAATTCCAACCAACATATAAACTCAACATGATTAGTTCACAAACAAATCAAAGCCAAAAAGTTATCGTTGCAGCGCATAACCTCAGTCTCAGCCTTCCACAGATCTTGACATCTCCTAGTAAAAGCGTTCCTATAAAGTGATTCTTTTTTTCTCAAGGTGGAAACATGTTCAACAAGTATATTTATACCATCCCTCATCTTGTCCAATCTGTAAAGGAGTAGGGGTGCAGTCTGCTTAGTTTACAGAAGTACAATCTGAGCTTTGGTGAGAAATTATCTGTATATAGACCAATACCTCAAGAAGTTTATTTCTAACTTTTCTTTTGTTGAGTGCTCAAGGTCCACCAACGCTTCTTGAAATCTGAGGAAAGGTGTAAACACAGAATCAGATGGGTTCAATTGAACCTCTTTGTTTGCTTTTGGTTGGCAATAAGACGGCTCACTGCTATGTGCAGAACCTACTGCAGGACTCACTTGATCATAAACCTTTTGTAAACCGCCAACTACGATGTCTAAACTAGATCCTAACTCACTTCCTAGAGCCTTACTTGCTAGCTTGCTGCTCACCGAACTGAAAGTGTGCAATTTAGTTAACAACTCTTTAGAACTTTCACTTGACATCAGATCTTCCTCCATACCTATCTTTTCATTCAAATTCTCCTCTGCACCGACCTGTCTATCATTCTGTAACTTGTTAGCAAAGAGCATGCCTTTTGGGAATTTGTCCTGAGTCCCAGAATCAGCTTCTCTAAACAGGTCAAATGCATCTCTCAATACCTCAACCATGACAAATTGAAAAATTTCTTCCCTACTGAGACTCTCCATCTTCCATTCCTTGATCGTTTCTCTGATGAAAACCCTACAGATATCCTCCCTCACAAAACTTTCTGTGGTCTGAAGAAACTCTCTGGTAACAAAATCTTGATATCGAGCCAATGGATCACCGGCAGTTTTTACAAAATCTTTGATTGTCTCATTACAAATAAGCCAGTCTACCTCTTCTCTAAGAAGGCTCTCAGTTTCACAACCATATATACATTCATTCCACTCCTTGAGCATTTCATGCAAAAGGGTCCAGCATACATCCTCTCTTATTGTTCCTTCCAAGTAACAAAACTTGTCTGAGAATGCTGAGTCTTCCAAAGAATTATTTTCAACCCTCAAATCCTGACACTCTACTAATGCAAAGTTACCATTTGAGCTATAATCCTTGATTGCCTCGCGGAGGACGGTGCAATATATCTCTTCTCTGGTTCGAGATTCAATGTTGTTACCTTCAATATTCTCCTTCCATTGATTGACCACTTCTGTAAGGAGAACATTACATATGTCCTTCCAAATCAGGTTCTCTAACTCAAAATCATGTAATTCAATGTGATTCTCTTTTATTAAACTTTCAAGAAGAGTAACATAGGTCCTTTCCATTATCACAGCTTTCAAATTTTCTTCTTCTTGGTCTTGTTTCAGCCTGCTCCCTTCATTTTGTAGCTCTTCATTTACTGCATAAGGTACTTTATCCATCTTCTCCCATACATCTTCCAAAGTATCAAGTTCCAAATTGTCAATATGATTTGCATCAGATTTCAGGAACCTCTCCTCTGAAAGAGTTTCTTCCTCATCAAACTCATAATTACCAAAAGTTTCATTAAGCTTAACATCCCAATCTCTTAATTTGTCTAGTTTTAAAATAATTTCCTGGACCCTTCTTTTCAAGCTGTTTTCTTGCATCCCAATCTCTTCTCTCCTGCTAGACAAATTCCCTTTCTGTAGAAGAATTTCTCTCTTCAGCAAATTCAGCTCTTCTACCTCTGCACTTTTCTTCCGGATGATGGATTCATGATTCTTTATCATCTTGGAAACAAAGTGGCCTCCATCCTCTCCCCTTTCCTCTTCATGAACTTCTTGCATAACCTCTTCAGCCTTTAAAGACAGCTGATTTTCAGGCTTTCCATGACTAAAATCTTCCGGTGAATGCTTTTCATTTGTTCTGTTTGAAACTTTGCCTCCAAGGCTTGTTTGCAATGGATCAGTACTCTTCACTTGCACCACCTCATTCTCACCGACGACAGAATCTAGTTCACAGCGCAAGTTCGCAACCTCATCCATCAAATCATACCAGTACTCCTTCAAGCCAAGACAAACGTGCTCCTTTTCCTTCCACACTTGTGCTTCAACAGTTTCTTGGAAATCATTCATGAACCCTTGAAGCAAAGCAGACATTGTGTCTTTCTCAACATCCCATCTCCATTGCTGCTCAATTGGCCCAACCTCAGACCTGAAAATGGCATTCTGCATTTTCCCAAAAGCAAGATCCAAAGTTTCCTTCAAAATCCCCATGTCTGAACCCATCTGCTCTATCCTTTTGTTGTTGATCCCTTCAACAACTTCCGAATTTCCTTCCTTATCTTTGAACCTGTAATTAGGCTGAAGCTTCTGTCTGATATTCAAAACCTGCTGATCCACTGAATTCTTCAACTCGCAAAAAAGTTCATTATCTCTATCATCATCATCCTCCTTCTCATCATCCCCACCCATCCTATTACTAAAAATGTATTCTTCAACAGGCTCACTCTTCGTTCTTCTTTCAAGCTTGAGATTCGCGGCGCTGGAACGTAGCGAAGCCAATTCTCTATCCTTGGCCATGATTGCCATCTCAGACTCCTTGAGGCGCCCTTGAAGGCGGTTTCGAATCTCGGTCAAGTCTGTCAGCACCTGCTCGTGGCTGCTCTCAAGAATGCAGCTGTCGGTCTCTAGCCGAACAAACTTCAAACACCCTTCCAGCTGCATGACAGCCAACTCATAGAATCTGGATATCTCATTCAAGCGCTGAAGAACACCTTCTTTGCTCTGCATCTTTTCATGCGCATTGTTCATTGCTTGGTGCACGATCCACATCATGGTCGAATCCATAGTTTCTCAGTTTGGTATGTTTCAATCAACAAGCAACAACAAATAAAAAGCAAAACAAGAATCTCATTTTCTATGGTGGAAACAAAGAATTACTAGCAGAAACCAATCTCTATTTTCTCATAATTGCCCAAGAAATGTGGGTTATTTGTTGTATGATATGATGACCTATTCTAAGGTATCATTTTCATTCTCTTCAATTTTTATTCTCATATTCATAATCTTTTAAGTTTGGAAAATTGCATTTTTTATTTTTATTTATTTTTTGGTATGAATCATAAGGGTGGCTGGTTGAACAATTTAAGAATATGTCACACATTTAAATTAATCATTTTTATTTAAACTTCCAAGTGACATGGCATGCTTCCATTGGCTGCTTATGCTGCTTCTTCCTCTCTGTTCCAACTAAGTTTAACTTAACACAGTGATCACATCACTAAAAACTTACTAACCCCTATAGACTAGACTAGGCAGCACCACCATTCGCCGCGGCGGCGGCGGCGGTGGAGGCCCGTTCAGCTCGAGTACGAAGCCACGCCACCATTTCGCCGAACACCAAGTCGACGTCCTCCTGGGTTTCACCAACCAGCTGGTGCCACATGCCCTCGCGGATCCTCAGCGTCTTGTCCTTGCTCGACGCGCGCCCGTAGAGCTCTTCGGCGCACGCGGGGTCGCAGAC
Organism: Prunus avium; assembly: GCF_002207925.1. The sequence goes on from NW_018921313.1 coordinate 190,946, forward strand.
GAGGTCGTCGCCGCCGTGGACGATCAGCAGCGGTACCTCCACCTCCTCGAACCTCGCCTGAAGCTCCTTGCACACCCTCAGCAGCTCAAGCGCCGTCGCCGCCCGCGGCCTCGCCACCGTCCTCCTCGGGCTCGCCAGCGCCAGCCTCCGCTTCCACTCCACCTTGAACGACAGGTCCGGCAGCGACCCCCGCGTCGGAACCACGCGCCACGTCGGGATCACCGCCGCGACGAGGAAGAGCAGGTGCTCGAGCGGCCACGGCGGCTTGATCTTGGCGCTGATCCCGCACATGGCGCCGTTGAGGATAAGGCCGTTCCACGCGCCACTCCCTTGTCGGAGCGTGATGAGTAGGGCGATCGCGCCGCCGAGGGACTCGGCGTAGAGGAAGGCGGGGAGGTTGGGGGGCGCGTGGCGGGCGCGGAAGGAGTCGAAGAAGGAGATGCAGTCGTCGACGACGGGGTTGATGTCGGGAATGTGGGCGACGAGGCCATCGGAGAAGCCATGGCCCTGGTGGTCGATGGCGCAGACGGCGAAGCCGGACTTGGCGAAGTGGACGGCGGTGAGCTGGACGAACCAGCTGGTCTCGCCGGTGAAGCCGTGGACGATGGCTAGGGTTCCGAGGACAGGAGTGGGAGGGAGTGGGGTCCACCACTGGGTGAAGAGCTTGAGGCCTCTGGGATTCGTGATGTACTCGGAGGCGTGAGAGACTTTGTGGCGGGAATAGAAGGCGTCAGGGGTCAAAGAGCCGAAGGGGCTTTGGTCGTTCGCCTCCGCAATTGGGTGCGCCATTTTGTAAGAATGGTTTGGTAAAATGCGCCGGGTGGTGAGAGTATCCAAAGACCCTGGAAAAGAGCGAGAGCGTTGGGGGAAGTCGTTGGAGTTACTTATTGCTGCTTTGGTTTGGGTGGTTTTGGTAGTTGCTAGTTGGGATGGATATTAATGAGGGTGGCATGCAAATTGCAAGTGGACCAAACAACCAACCCAATACCCCACCTCTTTCATCTCTGCGTCTGTCTATAAATCAAGACCAGCCCCTCTACCATTACCATGAACGAAAACGAGCTCGAAAAACTAGTTGCCCTTTTTCTTTTTTCTTTTTTATTATAATCAATAGCCTCTAAAATAGTTGCCCTTTTCACAAAGCTTGATATGTGTTGCTTTTATCATTACAATGAATGAGCTTTAAAAACTTTGTACTTACCGCCCATTTATACTCTTGTCTTCTGAGGGAGAGAGAGAGAGAGAGAGAGAGGTGGTAGGTAGAGTCTAGAGTGGACTGCACCCAATCTCACAGTAATGAGAATTGAACCCATGACCCCTAGGGTTATGTTTGAGCTCAATCAAGCAATCAAATGAGTGAGGAGCAGGGTAATTAGGCATCCACCCATCAATATACAAGTCCAGACATACTACACCATACTTGAAACAAGAACTAAAATTTTCCTTGAATCATCTCTGTCTGAACAATGAAGATTGACATTCTATTAGTGTGGACTGTACATATCAGACTAAACACACACAAAAAAGAAACACTACATAATATTGTCCTTGAAATTCAATTCCTAAATTCTTGTCATCAGAAGACAGGATCAGCATCTTCCCCTGCACAAGCTGAAACAAGAAAACCCCTCATATCAGAATCATGACCAATTTTTTCTCATCAAGTCATTACTTAATAATGAGAAATAAGAAAATACGACTTAACAGTGCCTGTTGTAAGATGAAGAGACATGTATAGGCAAACGGAAACACATTAGTGTATGATCTCAAAGACAACTGCTGGGAATAAAAGTGGGCATAAGAAGACATCACCAACCCGAATGTAATGGGTGTATGATTATATTAGCTAAAGAGATCATCCTCTAGTATATTATCAGCATGAAACTGATTAACACTGGCTCGCTGTCACAACTCTGCCAATTCTACGATATCTTCACAGAAAACCCTCCACCTACAAAGCAGTCTTTCCATGACATGCAGACTTAGAGAAGCATGCTTATGATGCTCCAATCATTACAGCCTTTCAGAACTACTTTTGCCTGTTTCATTTACAACATCCTATCATATATCATTCATTTTGTTTTCCAACAGCACCAAAGATATATCACTACACACTAGACAGACCATATCAAAGTAGAGGCATCTTGGGTATTCAATCTTTGCATATATGCAGACATGCTTTAGAGCATAGATTAATGGGAACGGCAACAAGTTTCATGAGAATATATGGATAGCCTTCCACTTTCTTGGGCACAAGCACCCTAAGATTCATATCTAAACAGAAATCCAATCTATTCTAGTAGGCTAATACCTAAGATGGTTCTTGGTCCAGGACCATGATTCAGGTAGTGAAGCAGTGGGCAGAGTTCTATGTTCAAATATTTCCAATTTATTTAATTCAAAAGTTCCTGAATGGATTCTCCCCATTCTCAGCTCAACAAGACAATTATAGATACTTCCCATGTTCAAGCATAATCAGCTGCACATGCCATCCTGAATGAATCTTTGGATGTGAATATTTAACTGGTCTGTTCATTAACGAAATCTCATTGTTCACCTTATTAACCATCTCTCCGTACAAGCAAACAAACTACTCTTTTTCTCTTTTTCCTTACCAGACACAAGAATCCTTGTCAAACTGCAACCCCCACCTCTTACAGGCTCACAAAAGCAGGCAGAACTGTCCAACTGATAAATTCCTAGAACTAGTAGATTGGCCTTTGATCTTACTGGGTATTTCACCAATCACCTAATGATTAAACTACATGAAAAGGTATGAGAGAATTCCAGCAGCATCTCCTATTCAAACTAGAAATCAAACCATAAGAGCACTGCTTGAATCTGCAATACATTTTAGTTATAACGCAAGCAAGGTAGTTCCATTCCCCAAATCAAATCCCCTATGTGATAGGGAAAAATGATTCAAATACCCATTTTTCTCACACAGCACATAACGAAGAGAATGTCACATTAAAGTCCCTAACCAAAGATTATTACAAGTTACAAATTTGATTGCTAAAGAATTTAACCCAATTTTTCAGAGACGTGTTAAAACACCGGTCTCCAAAATTTAGCAAAAACTCTACAAACCAATGGCGCATATACTGAAAACCCATATCATATAACTTCATTTCAAACAAAAATTTTGAAACAAAAGCATGTGAAAGTACAAGGGTTTGAGATGAAATGAATTACCTCCACAGCAGAAACAACAGAAGCAACAGGAGAGAAGCATGAGGATCTCTCTGCAAAGTCCAAGGACCACTCCATGCGCTTTTGGATTGGGCACTTCGGCCATTTTGCCATTGACTTCACCTTCTTGGCTATTCGACTGTTGGACTCCGCCTTCTTGGCTATCTAACAGCTTCTGATTGACTGAAGCTGATGATTCTTTTTCCCTTTTCATTCTCTGGAGGTTCCATTCGAGTTTTCTCAGATAAGCAAGCTTGAAGGAGTCTCTGATCGTCGCTGAGGGCCATAGATGCATCTCTTTCTATCTCTTTTTTCGCGCGGTGATGGTCAAGAGACGAGAGAATGGAGAAGACTATTTTAACAAGAAGAAGAGGGACGTAAGTTCCTCTTCGAACGGCAGCTTTGTGCGTGAGAAGACATGGGCTCTGTTTTTTCAATTCTTTGATTAAGATTGTTTCTATTTGATTTAACTCAATTACTTTGAAGTTGTGGGTTTTATTGGGTATGGCATGTGGATGTTTTGGGTTGGGCTAGTTGGAGTTGAAGTTGTGGTTGGGTTCCTGAGAATATAATTCTATAATGAGGGGGTTGTGGGAGGGGTTCAATGATTCACCCAATTTAATTGTTCACACTTTAGGTGTTGAGTCACTCTCGTCATTGTCAAATGAAAATTTTTCTTTAACAAATGAATTATGGAGTGAATGAGGCTTGAGGATGGTGTGTAGTGATGTGCAATGACTTTAGTTTGTTAGATAAATGCATATGTTCGTCACAAGTAAAGTTTGAGGGCGAAGGCAAATGACCCACTAGTGTAGTGGTTTGGAGTAATTGCTCCCTCACACAAGGTTCTGGGTTCGAGTCCTAACATCTGTGTAGTGTGTGTGAGTTTAGTATATTATCGCCCCTTTCAATACAAAATTTCCTCAAAAAAAAAAAAAAAATAGAGGGTGATGAATGTTGACACATGCTAGAGGGTGGGTGTGTAGTAGTTATGCTCTAATTGCTTTTCTTCTAGGCAACTCCATCCTCTTCTATGCTTAAAGCAGATAGTCGTTCTAAACTCACAATTGTCAAACTTGGAATCAACATATCTTCAAAGTTAAATTAAACAACACTACTACAGTAAAACTTAGGCTGAAATGTATTACAGACAACGGAGACCGATTAGCTTAATTTGTGAAAATATAAGGATATATGGTGCATATATAATACATTTACATGCTAAGCAATTGATATTTGCCTAAATCACAAGTTCAAAACACCATGCCATCGCAGCTCCAAAACCAAAAGACTAGCCTTCTTCGAACTTGAACTTGAACTTGAACATACCCAGGTGGAACTTCGAGCATATATATGAACATTAATCTCGAACAAGAATGCAGGTAGCTGAAGAAGATTACATGATGGTTGCAAAACCATAAGCCAAGGGGAAGAGACCAACGGGAGGAGGGTAGAGATCAACGGGAGGATTTTCAGACCTGAAACTGTGGAATGCGGGGGTCCAAGGGCTCAAGAGAAACCCAAAATGAGTGAGAATGAAGGAGACAAGGGTGGTGATGGGTGCCATATATGATAGAGAGTGATATATTGTTCACCCTTAATTTGTTGGAAAAAATTGAAGTGTAGATATCTTAGTTGCTGAAATGGGTTTTTTATTAGGACTGATGAAGAGGAAGTGGTAGCTGTTGCTTGACTTTGAAGTATAGATAATATGCATGCCGTGCTATTAGAAGCAATCATAGAAGCGTGCACACCACTGCACCATTGCTTATAAAATATGGTCATTGGAATAGGTATGTCTATTAATGTGACCATTTATTTATATACGGTGGGATGTATTTGCGGACAACCAATTTTGTGTCTAGATGGTCACTCGATTAGGTCAAAAATGAACTATCCATAAGCGTAGCTAATCGTAATATAGAAAACGTATATACATATATGCACATAGCAGATGTTTCTGGTACGTTTCAGCCATAGATTCTTACCACAAAGAATGAGAATTTTGGCATTTTGGCTAATCTTTTATCTAAAGGGTGGTGTGAATAACGGCATACATGTCTTATCTTCGATGTCATTGTTTGTCCTTTTGAGGAAGAGCTCTTGGATTGTAGCCAAGTCTCTCGCAAGAGATCCAATGGCAACTCGAACTCGAAGTGGGTGAGATCAGGTTAGGTTAGGATAGGATAGGATATTTTCAGCTAGCTATAGCCTATAGCTCGCTTGACCCAGAAAACTGTCTTCTTCTAGCTACTTAGGCCATGTTCAAACTTGTTGGGTTCCAGCCTTTTCCAGCTGCATACGAGATGGAAGATATGGGCCATATGACCCACTTTGGTTTTGCACTTCGGAGGCAAAAATAGCTGATAGGTGCGTCCCTCCTTAGACTTGACTGGTTCGAACAACTCCCGATTATGTTTACTTACCATGATCGAACCAACTCCGATTATGTTTATTTACCATGATTGGGGGAAATCATGAATCAGGAAAATTAGAGAGGGAAATCAAGGAATGGGAGTAGTTGATCTCATTCCTAATTTTGAGATTATTTGATTATAGCTAGATTTTAACATAAAATTCGCATAAATTTTGATTCATTATGAGTTAGTAAATGCATAAATTTTTATTCATTATATGTTTGAAAACGCATAAAAGTCAAGAATTTCAATACCCGTGATAAGTAAACATCAGTGTGCTCAATGCCCTCATCACTCATATTACTTATATCCAAGGTCTAAAATATCGATGGTTTTGGAAATATCAGTGGTCTAAAACCACGGAAATTTCAATGGAAATATCGAGAAACTATTGATATCGGTAAAATTTGAATAAAAACCACGGAAATTGTAAGAAAAACTTGAAAAATTTTATTGAAACTTTGGAGGATATTTATTTAGTCAATTATCTATTAGTTTATCACAAAAAAAATTAGAAGGAAATTCATTGCATGGTGAGTTTAACTGATTTAAGTTGATTATATAGCGAGTTGACAAAAACTACGAGTGTAGAAAATATGTGGTAATTAATGAAAGATGATTAAACACACCATAATCATTTATTTATAATGATTTACTACAATATTTTACATTTTATACATTGCATGGTAAGATACATGATTGACTTAGTACCACATAGAGTTTCTATGAGGTTCAATTTTTTTATTGCCTTCATTATCTCTATGTGTAGAGTAAGTGTATTGTGAAGAGTAGTCATCAAATGATAAATCTCCAAAATAGTTTTGCATGTAGTCGTTAACATGTCTCCCATATGGATCCGAGATTGGTTGGCGTTGTCCATAAGCAAAATCATTTGAAGATTGGGTCTCATATTCTTTCCATGAGCCGCTTGATTCCATCCCAAAAGGCATGAGATATGGAGGGTAGGAAAAAGGGTTAGTTTTGAGTATAACCATAGTTACTACTTCCCACTCCAACAGAGTCTGAAGCTATAGATAACGAGTAATCTTCTTTGCGTGAGTGTTGCTTTTTTTTTTAAATTAGAAGGAAATTCATTGCATGGTGAGTTTAACTGATTTAAGTTGATTATATAGCGAGTTGACAAAAACTACGAGTGTAGAAAATATGTGGTAATTAATGAAAGATGATTAAACACACCATAATCATTTATTTATAATGATTTACTACAATATTTTACATTTTATACATTGCATGGTAAGATACATAAGTGACTTAGTACCACATAGAGTTTCTATGAGGTTCAATTTTTTTATTGCCTTCATTATCTCTATGTGTAGAGTAAGTGTATTGTGAAGAGTAGTCATCAAATGATAAATCTCCAAAATAGTTTTGCATGTAGTCGTTAACATGCCTCCCATATGGATCCGAGATTGGTTGGCGTTGTCCATAAGCAAAATCATTTGAAGATTGGGTCTCATATTCTTTCCATGAGCCGCTTGATTCCATCCCAAAAGGCATGAGATATGGAGGGTAGGAAAAAGGGTTAGTTTTGAGTATAACCATAGTTACTACTTCCCACTCCAACAGAGTCTGAAGCTATAGATAACGAGTAATCTTCTTTGCGTGAGTGTTGCTTTTTTTTTTCTTCCCTAATATAGCGATATTTTCGATATTTATCGATATTATCGCGATATTTTGGTCAAATGTTGTTGAAGTGTGTGAGAAATTATTGACATCGATATTTTCCGATATTATCGACAATTATACGATATGTGTATGGATATGTTCCAAAATATCCTAGACCCGAAAAAACGATAATATCCTCAATATTTCGTCGATATTATCGATATTTTAGACCTTGCTTATATCTAAAAATAGGAAGAAAAAAAAATTACGGTAACTAACTGATCAATCACTGAATTACAAGCCCTCACATCTATCAATTGAACTTAGACAAAGCATATTGTTTCCCAAAAAATATAGCTTAAATAAGTATTCTTATTTGAGCAATAAAATATTAAAGGATCCCCACATTCATGTTATCGAGGTTCCATAAGCTACTAAATTCTCATATACTCTCATTGTTGTCACATACATAGAAAAAATATATTGTCTTGTCTAATAAGTTATCATTATATAAAAACTTAGAATAGTTAGGCACAATTTGCGGAGAGATTGAGACAGATATGGGATTTTGATTGTGTTGTTGGGATAAGGGTTGAAAGTAGTAGAGTGTAGAAGGAAAGAGAAGCCTGCGAGGTCTAGTATTTTGGGCCAACAGACAAATGGAGCAGAGAGAGAGTCCATGTGGGAAGTATTAGGCTCCCAATGATTTGCAAGCTTATGCTTCGCACACATCTCAAACGTAATTGTTTATCTGATTATATATTGAGTTGTTATTATAATCTGTATATATATGATTTTAATTTTTTTAATACAAGCGATAATCTAAACTACAATGAGCTTCCTCACACAGACTATGAAGGTGCTATGGAATTTGAACTTGAGATCATCAGTTTGCAAGTCAAGGTCCTGTTGGTGGTGTTATTATTATATTTACCTTCTTTTTTTGGGTGCAAATTATTTTTTTGTGCAAGCTCATTGAGACATTATACAGCAAGCAGAAGTGACCAAATAGTATGAACTTTTCTTGAAAGCATGATGGGTACAAAGAAGAAAGGAGGAGAGATGGAAATGAAAATGACATTGAAGTAAATTCAAAGGCAAGTGTTTGGAGAAGCAGTAAGGGGTACAAAAAGCTCCTCCTTTTCAACCTGACTGTATCTACAACTTAATGACCCTCTCAGCCCCTCTTTCTAAAGGAAATTGAGAGAGAGGAGAAAAAGAAACCTTCATACACAAGCATAAGCTAAAAGCACATATAATAAATACTAGCCGTTATAAAAGCACAAATAATAAATACTAGCCATTGTAACTTATTCTTTTTCAAATCCCATGATGCCTTCTTCCATTGTTTCCCACCCTAACCATGACAAAGGAAGCAACTTCAATTCATGGAGTCTCTGAAAATATTCAAACATGGGGGTTGCTCCTGAATGATCCAAGGGCTTTGACAGCTCCTGCTCTCAAGATGAATTGGTGGTAGAAGGCTGCAATGGCTGCACCAATGAAGGGTCCAACCCAAAAAATCCACTGCAAACAAAAAGATGGAGGAAAAGTTTACACATAAGATACAATATCACAAAACTAAAATTAGAAAAATAATAATAATAAATAAAAGTGATTAAATATTATATACATACTTGGTCATCCCAAGCCTTGTCTTTGTTGTAGATGACAGCAGCTCCAAGACTCCTAGCAGGGTTGATGCCAGTGCCAGTGATTGGGATTGTGGCCAAGTGAACAATGAACACAGCAAACCCAATTGGCAGTGGAGCCAAAACCTTTAAAAATTCACAGCAGAGTACAATTTTATCAGCTTCATAAACTATAATATTATTTTTCTCATTTCATATTCATAAAAACAAATTCTGAGTGGATGGATGTCTATTCTTACAGTCAAATCTACAATACCAAAATCAGCAACAACACACTTGGAACAGAAAATGGACTAAAACAGTACCAAAGGACCTTCCCCGTGAGCTAAATAAAAACAAAACTCGACAACCTTTCATTCATAAATGTGACTCAGCATATCATGTGGAAACTATTCTGAACTTTGTCTTTGTGATACAGGAAACAAATTAAGACACTGATCTAACTTTAACTATTAAGATAATACCTAAACGGTCCTCAAATGGCACTCAAAAGACGTTTTACTTTACAGGAATAGTAGGAAGAACCCACAGTTTGACGTTAAGGTAAGACCATCTTGAGAGGGCAGAGCACGTCAAGATGAATGGAAAGGCCAAAAGGTGGGCAGAAGAAACTGAAAAAGTAGAATCAACTTGTTGAAAGCAAACAAAATTAGGTGACCTCCCCTTGGCATCTATTGTGTTGCCCTAAAATTCTAGCCACAAAAACCACTTGGGCAGCGCACGATATGAACCTACTCATTAGGGACATGGTTTTTTTTTTTTGGTCAAGACATTAGGGACATGTTGGTGTTTAGAAATGTTACTTTTCTTTCACGGATTTCCCTTTAAAGAAATTTTGGTTTTTATAATCATTTCAAGGGCACTATCATTTATATATGTATTAAGGACCGAAAACACAAGTATACAACGTTATTTTGATTTACACAGTATATAAAATTAAGAAAATCACATGTGTTGATTAGTCCAGTTTATGAAGAGAGTGTGTTCGCCTTCAGTTTGGTCCTACTTCTGGTACGTTTTGTTACTAAAAACGTAAGAGGAAACTCAGTACCAAATGCTTGGCAATCCTTGGTAGAGCTTATTTATGATTTTATACCGAATTAGAATAATTTAGACTATCATCTATATATGAATCAAATCATATAATTACTATTGTACCGTGTAATAGTGTGTATTTTTTTAATGAGGGTATATTTTATCACAAGATGTTAAAGCAAATACAGGCTCGACATTCAATGAAGCTTAAAGTCTTTGTACCAAGTCAATTCAATAATACAGTCCAACATAAAAATACAAATTCAATAATGCACTCAACTCAAGAACACAAAGGTACTCTGTTTTCCTATGCAATAATACGTCCCATAAATAATGCATTTTCAGAAGGAATTTTAAATCTCAAAAACTAAAACATGTGACCAAGTTTTCTCAATTCTCTTACACAAATAACTATGTTCTCCAAATTAAAATGAGTTAAAAAATAAATTTATATCAAAACAAAAATGAAAATCCCAGAAACATGTTTATAGATCTACATAGCAGAAAAAGTGTTCTACAAAACTAAACCATATAACACTACTACACTAATTTCTCTCTCTTCTTTTCTCAGCCACCCTGTTTTTTTTTATTTTCTTTTGTCTAATTACCATTTTGTAGCAAAAACCAGAGAAGCTATCAGAGAAAAGAAATAGCAAATGGTGATGAAAGAAAGGTATGTACCGGAACATGGGAGTCTCTAGCACTCCTCTTGGGGTCAGTAGCAGAGAACACAGTGTAAACCAGCACAAAGGTCCCAATAATCTCAGCACCCAACCCAACTCCTTTGCTGTAGCCTTTACTGAGCTCATTGGCTCCACCGCCATACTTGGTGTAGTAGCTCTCCTGGAAAGCCTTGACCAAAGCAACACCGGCTATAGCCCCCAAAGACTGAGCCACCATGTACAAAACAGCTCTGACCAGCGACACCTTGCGAGCCAAGAACAGCCCAAATGTCACTGCAGGATTAATGTGACCTCCTGTTCACACCAAACCCACATCAAAGACATCAGCTTTTTAATTAATTTGTGTATATACAAGCGAAGCCACACAAAAGCCGCATCAAAGATATCAGCTTTTTAGTTAATTTCTACATAAACAAACAAAATCACACAAAACGCACAGCAAAGAGTTCAGCTTTTTAGCTTATTTCTGTACTTAGAAGCAAAATGATGAACTTAGAAACGAAAACTGACCTGAAATCCCAGCAGTGCAGTAAACAAGGACAAAGATCATGCCCCCAAAGGCCCAAGCAATACCCAGAATCCCAACCCCACCACAAGCGTCACCATTGGCAGTTGTATCTGACTGGCTCTTGTACCCAATCACAGTAAGCACAGTGACATAGAGGAAAAGAAGAGTGGCTATGAACTCAGCTATGAGAGCTCTGTAAAAGGACCATTTGGTGAGCTCCACTGCATCGAAGAGTGGTGCAGGAGGTGGGTCATGGTAGTCCTTGGCTGAGAAAGAGCCTCTCTCTGCAACTTCAACGTCCTTGGCCATTAAGCTTAATTAGCTAAAGCTTCAGAGAGTTTGGGAGAAACAGAGAAGCAGGGGAGCTGAGGCTAAAGAAAAACAGAGTCTTTGCTTTTGAAATTTCTAGAGAGAGAGAGAGAGAGAGGGGAGGGTGTTGGTGTGTGAGAGAGTGAGGAGAAGGGGGTATATATGGGTGAGGGATTAGGATTAATTACTGCAATTTGAAATTTCTGGACAGAACCCACCTACTATTTTAGTGTGTTCTTTGGCTTTCACCGACTATGTGGCCTGACTTTTTACTGGGGCCACCTGACCTCCCACTTACTTCACCTCTCTCTTTCTTGTGCTTCCCACTCACTTACCACAATCTAAGATTTTTCTTCTTAAAGATATAAGAAATGTTGCTTTCGAAATCTCTCCTCCCCCCAAAACATCATTTTTCAAGATGATGAAATTTTAAGCTTCCGATACTATTTAGCAATGTAAGATACTTACGATGTTAAACGGTGAAACATAGACTATTTATCAAGTTAATTGTCGTCTTAAATTGTGACTTGGTGTGAGGTTTCTTATGTTACATGTTTTTTGGGGTCTAAATACTATATTGATAAATAAATAAAAGGCACCTCATATGCCATTATAGCTAGCGAAAAGGACAAAAAAAGTTATGAACCTTGTTTATCACTACTATTTATTTTAGGAAAATATTTTCAAGTAGGAATTCTTACATTTTTATAAATAACAGTTTTATTTTTTCTTTTGTGTTTTTGATGAATTATGTTCAGTAATTTGCAGGAAATATGAATATTACCTTTCAAAATCCTTTATTTTATGTGTAATGCTTTTATTCGAATCAGAAATGGAAAAAGAAAGACATGCATGATTCAGAATTCAATGATGATAAAGAGAATTTTTTTGGCAAGAGGGCGTGCAGCGCGTTCAAAATGACTCAGTGAGTAGTAGTGACTCGCAACGGGCCAAAACCCAACAGTAGTCCTTGTATTTGACAGCCGACGCTGCAGACAGCACTGTTGTTGTCCTTCGGACTCTGCTGCTGCTGGGCGCAGACGGCCCACCCCCACGCACGACCAAAAACGCACGTAAATAAATATTTGTCGATGGTCAAAATAAGCTTCGAAATGGAGTGACACGTGGGGGGCTGTGATCCACACGTCCAGAAGCTGATCACGTGGTGATGGACCGCTGGATGGTCGTCTTGCTTCACCGCGAAATCGGCTAAGTTAGGCCGACAAATGGATGGTTGGAGATGGCTTGGCGGTTCTTCAACGTTAATAAAACACACGGCATAGCAGCGGGAGAGTGGGTCCCATTCTTTTGCTTTAGGCTTACTGCTGGATATTGGGTTGGGTTGGGCTAAGAGGCACACAAACACACGGCATACCACGTCACTTTCCAGTTCATCATATAATAATTCTCTCCCCCACCGAAAAAAAATACACCTCATAATTAATTATTCCTCATTCAATCCTAAAGATTTTGTTTATTTATCCATGTGGCAACATGATATATGAAAGGTTTTTCTCCATTTAAATTATAATACGTCTTATATTACCAATATCTTAAACTCAATTTCTAGACTGTTTACGTGTTATAATTTGTATGGATGGACATATACTAGTAAATTTTACTTTCAAAAACTTCTCGTAACGTTTGAAAGACTTTGATTTTACCATTTCATGCACTTTTTGTTTTTGTTTCTTTCACCATATTATACACGATGACAAAATCAAAGAAAATAAATACATGAAATGTTTTATGTAGATTCATCTTTTGTACACACATAAAATAAAAATCTTATGCTTTTTCTCTAATATAGGAAAGGAAATTAACTCAAAATTCTCTTGTAATATGGGTGGGAGGAAGATGTGTGTTTCGAGACATAGAACAAGACATTACCAATTGCCAACTATGATGGTAGATTGAAATATCGTATTCAATGAGAAAACGACATTTCATGACCGTTGGGGATAAATTTTGGAAAATTTTATTTACGCCATATGAAAGAAACTATAAATGATAAAAAATTAAAGTAAAAATTTATTAAAAGAGCACCTCCTTTCCTCGCACATTATTTTAACTTTGTTTCCACAATTTATTTATTAAATTATTCGGCTCCACAAAGTGGGTTGGTAATGGGACTATTATTCCATGTTACCAGAAATAGAAAACGCTAATTTAATAAAACGGCGTTAACAAAAAATTAAAAAAAAGGGTTGATGACGTTTTTTCTCAGTGTTTAAAGAAATGAGCACAGCGATGAGAGCCGCAGACCTTTTTGGCCTCTCACAGTGTCACACTAATTAACCATTATCCTTTCCTCCATGATTATTTATTGATTATGATTAGCAGACAATGCTTACGTTATGTGGATTCGAATACGAATCAGAGACAGACACCCATAGAGGAACAAATCAGATCAAGCCATATGTCATTGGGCGGTCGGCCAGCGAAGCAATTTCAGATAGCCTCAACCTCCAGCACACATGCCATTACATTACACCTAAGCAAACGTTAATAACAGGTGTATGAGCGGTTGTTTTGAACGTACGAGAATACTTCCTTCTTTATTCACGTTTCATTGTCTCCTTCTTCTTATCTCTTTCAAAAGAACGGGATAATTCAATGCAAGTGTATAAGTTTTTCTCTTTATGTACAATTTTAAAGCCAACGTGCTCTTACTTTAAAGGAAGAGAGTAATCGAAGGATTAGGAAAAAGACTGTAAAGGAAAAATGACAAGATTGAAAAGAATGAAGCTGGTGATGAATGTGAAGTGAAGGAGAAGCACCCCCCCACCACCAACGACATGATTGAAGCCCAAAAGAGAAAAACGAAGAGACATGACTTAAAGCCAATAATTTTATTTCTTTTCATTTCTTAGAGAGATATTGTAGTAGGCTCAATGATTTAAATTGATTCTCTTTTGTTTGGTTTGGTCAAAAAATCATGTTCATTCAAGCTGTCAATAACATCAATTGCAGAACAAATATATATATTTCTATAAATAAAAAAAACAAATATAAAAATATTTTTATTAAAATTAAGTTGAGAGTCAAAGATTAAGGGATGCATAAATAATTTTTATTTTTAAAATTTGTTGATAATTTTCCTGATAAAATCAAAAGAGCACAAAAACCACGTTTATGATGTGATGATGGACTGACCGACCATCCCCGTCGACCGCACCAGTTTTCTTCAAGCTAGTAGCCAAACGAATCAAAGCATGCCACGGATGAGGGCCCACCGGTTTTCCCGTTATTCCTGTACAAGACGGCACAGTCCAAATTATTTTTCCTTTGTTATTTAATTTTTTTCGTTTAAAGACAGTGAGAGGAAGAAGGTCGTCTGACCACGTGGCCAGACATATCCCATCAGGCACAGTCCAAATTATTTTTCCTTTGCTATTTAATTTTTTTCGTTTAAAGACAGTGAGAGGAAGAAGGTCGTCTGACCACGTGGCCAGACATATCCCATCAGCCGTCCGATTTTAGTTTTATTTCGTCATTGCTCGGGAATTGGACGGTTAGTTTTCCTAATAAAATAATTCAAGTTGATTTATGGGCCGTTGGATTTTTAATGAGATTTCACACCCCTTCAATTGGAGAAATACGGAATAACGTGAGATAACTTTTTAACGTGTCAGTTTGTGATTGGTTGAAAATAGAAGAATAGTGTTATTCTCTTTTCATACAAGTTTTTATGCTTCAATTGATCTTGTTTTGTCTGGACTTTTACATATTAATTATCAGTCCTGATCTCTTGGATTAAAGGGGTTCAAGAGATTTGTGGTCACTCACCGTTGGATATAAATTTAATGGTTCGCTTACTCTTACACTCCTTTTAAGAAATTTTTTTGAACCATTAGATTAATATCCAACGGTGGGTGACCATAATCTCTTGGACTCATGTGGTCCAAGAGATCAGGACTGTATTAATTATTGCAATTAGGTCTAAAATCAATCAATGATTTTACAGATAATGACTAACGGCTCTTGCAAAGCCATAAGAAAAATACTAGGTACGTCTTTTTAGCTATTTTGACAAAAGTCTATAGCACTAGGGAAAGAAACCTCAATAAATTTGAAGCCAACATTTGAAAAAGAAGAAGGAGAAAAGAAAAAGGTGGGATGCATCGAAAATTCAGATAAATTTGCAACACAAATTAAGTCCCTTGTCAAGAAAGCAAAGCAAAGCCAAATAGGCATCTTCAAAATCATCAAAGGAACCGTACACATAATAATTCATGCCTATACAGAGTCCAAAAAAGCTGCACTCTTCATGCATGGTGGGGCATCAACTAATAGGAAGGACTGTGATTTGCCCCACTAATATTAATAAGCGAACATAAATTTTTGGACCTCTTGTAGATTATTCTAGGTCATCTTTCTTTGTGGTGGCCAAAGAATTAGAAAGAGCTTTCTTGACAGTCTAATCCTTGGACTAACACTAGCGAATAATGTCAAACTTCATTAATTAATCCTATGTAGCACGGGTTTTGCAATTCATGTACTCATTTTATTCTGCTTTGAATCATCCGGAAAATGGATCGATAGACTTCTATTGGAGAGTCCCATGAGTCATTTTGTCTCTCTCATTACGTGAACCATAGTGAGTGAGGCTAGCACGTTATTGCTATGGGGCTGCCTTATGAGCATGTTCAAGTATGTTGGGTCCATAATGCAGATGATGACATCTGCAGTCAATTCTACATAACAAGAGGATCAAACCCAGACAAAAAATGAATGGGAAAGGAAATCTCAGATAAATCTTGTTCGATGAAAAAGCCAAGAACTTGGTCGAAATTGAGGTAAAAGCAAATCCAAAAAGGAAATATAGTGTACAGGAAGAACATGAGCCACATGGCCAACACCGCAACTCCAAAGCAGCTGAATAAACCATTCAAAAAGTAGTCCAAGGAGAATGTATGCCACAGATAAATAAATAAATTAAATTTATAAATAAAAAATAAAAAAATAAAAAAATAAAAAAAAATAAAAAAATAAAAAAACCAGTCGCTTGTATTTATCACCACATGGATCACATCATAAACAAGCACATAAAAAGCTCATTTCAAAGTTCAAACGTATACAGAAATGCATATCTACAGAACGATATAAATTTTCACAATTGTCGGCACCTTCATTATGGAGGTAAACAAAAAGGCTATTATGGTCGGTTTTCTATCTAATGGCTAATGTAATTCAGAAAGCAGTAGACTGGTTTAAGTGAACACCATTCACAGATGTAATGTTTCTAGAAGACAAAGCAGAAGACCAATCTGTCATAGTGAAAGAGCACAAATCATTTTGCTTCAGAAATCTGGTTTTCTCATTCATCCATCTGTCTCTGAATCTCTGATCCAATTTTCAACTGAAAATTCTGTCCTTCAAAACACGTGGGTTTCTATACAAAATATACATAAACCCACAACTGAAAACCTAACCCAAATGATGTACATCTGACATGAGCGCAACTCTATAGTATTTAGTAATACATGAGAAATGGGGAAACCCAGCTATGTGAATTTAAACCACTTTACAAGAAGCAAGTTGCGCTTAAGCACGGAAACCAGCTTCAATGGCTTGAAAGATTGGAGCAATGTCAAACCTGAAGTTTCTGAAACTCTTGCCAAGTCCTGTGTCAGGAGGATGAACATCAGGTTCGGGTTTAGTTGATTGGCTCTCCACTATCATGTTGCTACTCCCTATCAAGCTGTTCTTTGCTTTCCACATACTGATTCCTAAGGAAGATGAGAACAAAGTTCATCAGGGAAGCCGAAATTTTTTCCGACAAATCCGGGCTTTTATAAAGATCAAAGACAACTCACCATCAAAACAAAAATGTAAACGTGCATATCATGGAAACATCAGAGCATTCAATTTAGGTGCTCAACTATGACAAACTGTATACTAAAATATACCACTGCTATTGTATCCTATATGGATAAGAAAACCACGATCCATTTGCAAACTATTCATGTTCATATGCTTTGGTTTCTCCAAGCTTTTGTATCATTCATCTTTCTTTTTTCTTTTTTTATCCCACGACTTTAATATATGCCTGAAGCTTATAGGCTACCAAAAGAATTCAAAGGGAGGGAAAGAACCTTTCAGTGGCATATCAGTTCTTGGAGCAATTGCGGACTGATGTGCTAAAATCCAGGATTTCAATGATCTGTAGGAAGAAATTGGTCCTATTAGACATTATAAAAAATGTTGAAACACTTCAGAAAGTAATTAAATTTATATACCAAGACAACTTACGCTAGAAAAGGGGACACCATGTAAAGCTTGAGGCCAGTGATACCACGAGATATCACATCATTACTTGCAGGCTGAAGGTCATCCAGTCGGTGCCATGCGATTTCCTGCAAACAGATAACAAAAGCTGTGCGCTTAACCTATGATAACGTGCAGGATACAAGAGTTATGTAGTCTATCTAACGATGATGATGACATTTATTAAAAACTTAGAGGTCACAGAGCCAATAAAAAGAAAACAAATTAAAATTTTAATTAGGAGACAAAACTCTGCAAGTTGTTCTACAAACTCTCTATGAAAATGTTAGGAATACAAATTTCAAAAATCCAGACCACCATGATGGTATACCATATTTTGAGTGATCAATATCTTATCCCCAAAGTATAACCTACAATTAAAACTACAACTGGTTTTCCCTTTGAATAAATTACACCAAGAAATGTAAAATCTATGCACACAAAAAAAGCGTAGATAAACATTGATGCATTATAAACCCCATACACTGATCTCCTTTTTGGTGAGTGGTGCAAAGGCAGTATCCTCCCTCACACCAGCAATAATGTAGAGCCGCACCCTTTGCTGTCCAAATACGGCTTCAATGTAATCATCTTTGTTAAGTAGTTTTGTCACATCAAAACCTGTTTCTTCAAGGACCTGTGTTCACAACAAAAAACCAGGTTATTTATAATAGAAGGGGGAGATCTGTCTAGGTTGTGCACGCCTTCAGAGGGGAAAAAAATGATGCAACAAGACCTACTGGTGTAAAGTTTCATTCATCCAGTAACTTTCCTAGTAAAATACGCAATAACCGTAGGATGATTATGTGAAACCCAACTATTCTCTCAATCCTTTCCCCAAATCTATCGCAAAGAGTGAGTCCCACCACATCATCGGTCCTACTACAGGTGAGAGAGTTAGGGGAAAAGTTGGGTTCTAAAAAATTTCCTGTCCCATACAAGCTCCTAATGTGTCACAAAAGTATACAACAAGAACATTGTTATTGAATGATATAAATCCCCAAGCCATATCACATGTAGTTTATTTTGTCAGCTCTGACTAACAGAAGGAGATCTCATTATGTCAAGAAGATGAACATGGATATGCATGCGCATATACGCAACATTGAACGTATTAGTTGTGCACACACCACCCACCTCTACCTTCATGACACATCAACAGTGGCATAGAGAAATGTAGAGATATATCATCTATTATCTGTATAACAATTATTACGCACCTAAATAAGAACTTAGAGAGCTAAAAAAATCATTTACAATATTGTCAACTTCACTGGAGAGGGCTGTGAAATCTCACTGTAAATATCAGGAAGAAAAATTGAACTGGATTAAGAAAGAAAACTCCATAAGAAATAATCTTACTTCTCGGATGGCACATGCATGGTCTTCCTCATCTTTATTCTTTTTTCCACGTGGGAAACTCCAGCTTGATCCTTTCCATCCCTTCACGAGTAGGCACTGTCAATTGGACAAATGTAAATTAGTACAAGTGAAAAAATCAGACTGCTTCAAGAAAGCTCCAATAGTTGACCAAATTTTCACCTCACACACAAGTTTGTGCATGCTCATAACAAGAACTTATGATATCAACCAGTAGTCATGTTTGAAAATAGCAAATGGTTTACCATATTAGGAGAGTATCCTATGAAAACTCATTTTGTCTTTAAAAAAGGTCAAATTTTGGAGTTATAGAATCATTGACAAAAATCCTCACCCTTTCATAGGTTTCATCCAAAATAATGGCTCCAGTTACAGGAACCTTAACCTTGTACGAAGTGAAGTCCTTAAATATGTCATCTATATGGGCAACATAAGGTTTAAGAACATCACAGCTGTTAAACACTGCAATATATTAAGGAAAATAAGGATGTACCAATGAATGAAGGAGTACCAGGGGAATAACAAATAGATAAGCATGGATAAGGGGGTATGAGAGACTGAATGAAATAAACAATATGATGTCATGTACAAAAAATACTTCCAGAGTATTATGAGAAATTATGCAAGTCCTACAAGAAATCCAGGAATAGAATGTTTTTGGTTTAGTGTGGTGACATATAAAAAACATGAAGCGAAATTTTGACTCTGATAGCATTAATAGACTGCACAGGATACATAAGGAAGTGAATTCCTTCAAGTTAAATGACTTCAGCGATGGATTTTTCTCCACCGAGTTGTCCTCATAAAACCAATGAGCATACTCCACGAGAAATAAAATCCTCTCAAATGATTGCAGGTCTTCTTTTGGAACATTGAGAACAAACCGACTGCAAGGAAATTGGTAGAGAAAAAGATTCAGATCCATATCAAATGGAGTCAGAATAACAAAGATAAATTGTAAGCAACAGGAGGCAGAGAGGAAGAAATTGGTGATTAGATAATAGATCTTGTATTAAGAAAATGATATAGAGATGTATAAATGAAAAGCTTATTGCATTATAAATTACACAGTCCACATACTTTCAAAAATAAGCTTATAATCACTTATTCGACCTATGATTCAGCACTACAAAGAGAGAAGAGAAGAGGAAGACAATAACTAAATAGGAAAAGGGCATCTATTGTTGCACACCTGCAGAGGTCGTCCAGCAGTTCTTGGGGAGGAAGACCGTTCTTCAGCGGAGCACTGGAGGACCGAGGGAGGCCAGACATGGCTTCCCTGTTTGATCCCTGTTTGGTTTCTGATAGTCACAAGCAAACCAAATGTAAATGTGAGTAAACCAGGCAATGCTCCAAGTTTCTAAATAGTAAAAGCGCCCTTAATTGAAGATACTAGTGATGGCTGATGTGCATTAGGCATGCTTCATATTTGCTTCAGTAAATAAGAATTGTTTGAAAAAATGCACCAACACCCATGTTTACCATCTCTAGAAACACTCCCTCGTGACATTTATGAAAATACTGGCAGTTATTTTTTTTCTTGGGTATAAACCAATTAGCCTTTTCATGCATTCATCATACAATTATAGACCAAATTGAACAATTATAATACTGGAGATCAATTTTCGTAATGAGAAACAACATTTGTACTGCCCAGAGCCCTAGATTTCAGTACAATCACCTAAGTAAGCTAAGCCAAGTGAAGCTGATTTATACAACCAAGATTCAATCAATTTCTTTATCATCAAATCGACTTGGCAAAATATATGCAATTGGAAGTCTCTTCGACAGTTTAATCACCTCAAAGCCACTCAACCTAGAATTCCCGTCTCTCAGAATCGTAAGAAACTTCTACACCACCAGCCCAGTGCTTACGAAACGTGGACGTTACAGTGGTCGAGATCTCGCTCCAGTAAACGAACCCAAATCGAACAGAGAGAGATTAAGGGCATTCAAGGAAAAAAGATTATACCTTGCTCAGTTTCTTCGAGGGACTTCTGGTCTCAATTGTTAAGTTTCTGCGAGGGACTTGAAGAAGATTTCTGAAGCTGGAAACTGTGGGAGTGGTAAAGCCCAAAAGACTACACTTTATTATGTCCCCATTTTTATTGTCTAATATTTTTGTAATTTTTAAAACTAAATTTATCCTTTTAAAAATGAAGAAGCCACCTTCAACTTCCCTCCCTTCAAATTTCAATCATGGCTAAGGGCAGCAATGACAAATAAAAAAAATATTTTTTTATTTTTATTTTTTATATTCTTCTATCATCATTATTTGTTTATAGTGAATCATCCCATTTTTATGATGGACCAACTGTGTATTCTTTATTCGACATAAAAAAATGAGTTTATTCTTTACAATTAAAAGAAAAACTAAAAACAAGATTTTATTGTAGGGCGGGCATATTATTCTTTACAGTTAATCGTGTTGAGTTGTAAACAAGTTATTCATGTTAAACACAAACATCACCAATTCAATCTGATTAACAAATAGATTGCACTTGTCTGATTAATAAACAGATTATACTTGTCATGTAACGTTACGCATACAATAATCATGTCGTGTTCGTGTTGAACAATCGTTTATAACTTGATTGTCTTAGGTGGCTCATGACTCTGTTGGGTTCATAATCTTCTTGAAAAGCTTGACATGTATGTAAACAAGCTTGACATTCTTCTGTATTAAATTTGATCTGAAATAACTTTAAAAGCAATACGTTCAGCAGAGTCATGTATGTAAAACTAATTATGGTGTGCAAAAGATATAATTCCATATGGTAAATCTATCATGCGTATATAATTTATGAGCTTCCTTAGGCACTTCATCAAAGACCACCTTAAGAAATTCTGCCAAAAACCTAATGGGAAAAATCCCTTTGAACCTTCAATGACTTCACTTGGATGCCAACGTCCAGAAGTTCAGAACAAATGATGATGAAACAGCAAACCAACTCAGAAAGGCCATAGCTATAGATGCCTGATACCTTGTGCAACGATCGCGTATACAAGAGTGAAAATCATTGCTGTCGAGGACTGAGATACCAGCAGATGCAGAAGCTGCGGCAAATGTGATTGTGGAACTGATCTGCAGTTAGGATTAAGAAAATGTAAGAAATGAGTTGATACAAATATGCAAACAGCCAGTGCCTATGCATTTGTCATTGGCTCAATAGTTCCTAAAGCCATAGCTATATGGCCCCTTCTGACCAGAGATATCATTTCTAGGCCGAAAGAAAGAACATGGAAATCATTTCCCTCTTACCTTTCCCAAACAAAAGGAGTTGACCCCATTAAACTTGTCATCCATTCGAAACTACGATATCAATTCTCAGAAGTAATGCTAGGTTTACACATAATAATTAGTTAGAAAGGCTATCAAATAGTATCCCTCTCTCACATTCAACGGACCTTTGAATCATACCATCAGAAATTTAGTCTAGCACTTGTTAAGCTTATTCTTCTACAAGGTGCCTCCCAGATGCACTAGTGACCTGAAAAACCATAACTGAACATCTATATCCATGCACAAAGACTTTTGATGCCTGGAAAATAACTTAACTAGTTCCATTCAATTTGATGCAGAAGCTGGTAAAGCCTGCATTTTAAAACGAAAAGTATATTTTGACTTTCTTCGATACTAGATAACACGATCATAGACGACTAAAAATAGTCCCTAACTTCCATTTGGATGAAAATGATTTCCATGATCCAATTCCAATATATATAGCATCGAATATAATTTGGAAAAAAGTAGAGACAAGACAACATTACAGTAGTGAGTATCAGAAATTTTCCATGGTTTCATAAGCCACTCAACCATGGCTTCCTCTCCTTTTCATAATAGAAGCTTAATTTGTTAAAACTCCAAAGGAACTGTTTCTTACCCCATCACCAACGGCAAACACGCTGACAACTTTGGGATTTCGCAATCTGCGCTTTACTAAAATGGCATATAAATCAACGAAGCCAAGAGAAAGGCTCCATAAGCATTGCAAGCTGACAGCATTAACAAAGTAGCTGAAACACCAAACACCAACCATGGACATGTTATTCTACGAAAACAGAGAACAGAGAATCAAGTGATTCCACTCCCCATTTAAAACTAAAACAGCATAATATTACTTCCCCGGGCATCATGAAGATATTTTCAGCGGCAGAAAAAAGTGTAATTAAAGGAACTGGTGGCTTCAAAAACATTAGACATAACAGAGAATTAATGTATACTAATTCCTCCTTTCTTTCTTTTCATGAATCAAAGCGTTTTGACAGGAGTTGTGGTGTGTTTGATTGAACTGTAAATCACCCATCTCTCAAGAAAAAAGTGCTTCAATATTTGTAAAAACGAACATAATGCATTAAATCCACAACAACAAGCAATTTAGCATTTGGCAGAAATCCCACACTCCAAAGCAGCAAACCAAAGAAGATCACAACAAACACAATGAAGCAAAACAAGGAAAATCCATGGCAGGAGCAAAATCAATGCATCATATGACAGAAGCAGGAGAACCCAGTAAAAATTACATATTTAAAATCGAATAGAACCAGAGAGATCGATAGATACCGCAAGATGGTGTATGTGGAGGTTGCATGGGTGGAAGCCATGACGCAGCCGGCGACGAGTGCGAAGACGAACTGGTTGAGGCGCAAGGTCAGGCCTCCACGTGTACCCGGCATGCCCGGTATGTCGTTCATTCTTCCCTGAGGCATCGGGTTTTGGGGCTCTCCATGGGTCTGCGGCGGTGGCGCTTCTACTGGGTGCACAGAAGGGCAAGTGGCGTTCACCATATTTTGCTTTTAATTGTTCAGTCTTCAGAGTAGCCAAAGCTCACTCCTTTATCGTTTCAGACAGGACGCAGAGACGACTGGGTTTACAAGCGTCCTCCTTTTTCTGCGTCTTGTTTTACTCTGCTTGCTTGTGGAAGGGTTTAAAGCTATTTGACAAATGAAAGAGAGTGTTTTTCTTTTAAATTACGTTGGCTATAAAAGTGCTTTTTTTTAGAGAAGCACATTTATGAATCAATTTCTAGAATTCACTTGAATTTTTAATACCAATTTCAAAAAACATTAATAAAAGTGCTTATTCTGTAGAAGCAGCCCTAAAGAGAGAGTTCTAACCTAGCAGTCCTATATATGGATATATTCAACATATCAATTCATATCCAATTACCATTAAATTAAAAGTTTGTCCCTTTATAGACCTAGACACGATTAAAATGTTGTCAATATCAATTATATACAAATTACAAATAAGGTCAGAGTGTCCTTTGCATTCAAGTTTGAATTTCCTCCCTATAAATTAGATCAATATAAAGTAATTTGTCTTTTGAAACACAAGAGCGATAGTGTTTTATTAATGAGGACAAAAGGGTAACAAGTACAAAAAACGGGACAAAATCCTAGAGGATTAGGCGAGTACTCTACACCAAACATCCATTAATATGTAAGTTCATATGGAATACATCATTAATAGTATGTATAAAACTATACAAAAAAAATCATATCATTATCATCCAGTCAAATTAATTTTACCTTGTAATAACTTTTTTTTCTTCTTTGAGCAAGGAATTGCAGGAGAAATAGGAGTTAATTTAAACCCAAAAAAAGGCTCAATTAAGAGTTTCTTTTTTTAACTCAAATATGCAACTGAGGAGATGAGTGCTCCATTCTCCCTATTCTTTATCACTCTTATAAAAGGCATATTGATGATATATTTATTAATTCGTAATCGGATGAAAAGTAATTGAATTGATGAGGAGTTGGATTGAAAAGAAAAATATAGTTGAAAATCATAGAATACAAATCATAATCAAATTATGAAATTGATATCATAGTTCATATTTCACTAATTAATTACATCGAATTCTGATCTTATAAGGATTAAAATCCGGTCCACTTAAAGCGTGTCACATTCGAATAAAAAAAGGATAGCTGACTTTTAGATTTATACAGAGTATTGTCGAGTACAGAGTACAGACTGCATTCAAGTTCCAATCACAAAAATTCTAGATATTTGGACGAGAGTTCACAATGCGACGGAGGCCCCAGAGCACGTCAGCAGCGACCACCAAACCAGAAGTGAGTGAAGAACCAATTGCCCCTTCATGGGTTGCACAGAGGCCTCAGAGATCACCCTTTGTTTGGCTCACCTTGTTCTTGGCCATCGCCTACGGCTCTTGGGGTGTTTTTCATTACCAGTTCGAGAGCCTGCCTACGCCTCTGACAGCTGAGCAGGCAGGAAAGAGAGGCTTTTCTGAGTTTTCTGCACTGGAACACGTCAAGGCGTTGACCCAATTGGGTCCTCACTCTGTTGGCTCTGATGCTCTTCATCTAGCTCTCCAGGTTCTTAGTTCTTATTGCCTCATGAATTCCATAATTATTGCATTATTGTGAAAAAAAAATCAATCTTGGGTTTAACATGGGTTTTCACCACAGTATGTTTTGGCAGAAGCTGAGAAGATCAAGAAAACTGCTCACTGGGAGGTTGATGTCGAAGTGGACTCGTTCACTGCCAAATCAGGAGCAAATCGTATGGCTGGTGGCTTGTTTAAGGGCAGAACACTTGTTTATTCGGATCTAAATCACATAATTATAAGAATTTTGCCAAAGTATGCACCGGAAGCAGTAGATAATGCCATTCTGGTATCTTCTCACATTGACACTGTCTTCTCAACGTATGCTCTCTTCATCTTATTGAATCTCAAATTACATTGCTTTTTTGGTTTTTCCATATCAAAGTGATGAACTTTGTTGCAAGCTGAAATACCATGTTGGCAAATTGTGTGAATAAGAACTACATGGTTTGTTGGATTTTCAATTCAATATAGGTTGTAAGTTTTAGGTTCAAGTCATGGCCTTTGAGCATACTTTCACTAGCTGAATTTGATGGCATACCCTTTAAGCTCCCACAATTACAAGTCTTAGAGTCTTTATTTGACACTTGGAGGAAATTATCATACACGTTTCAGGGGAGGGGCTGGAGATTGCAGTTCTTGTGTAGCTGTCATGTTGGAACTTGCTCGTGGAATTTCCCAGTGGGCTCATGGATTTAAGCATGCTGTTATATTTTTGTTTAATACTGGGGAGGAGGAGGGTCTAAATGGTGCTCATAGCTTTATAACTCAGGTAAATATGGACACACACTCTCTCTCTCTCTCTCTCTCTCAGCTTCAGCAGCCGAGCGGGATTGTTCTATGCTATAGCCAAATACTTTATATGATGAGGTTATACAATCATTCTATTCCATTTTCTAGTGTAAGATGCCTAATGTTGTTTGATTGTGAAATTTTAGTCATATGCGAGACTTAAATCTCTCTTTGAATGATTAAAATTGATCATCTACTTGTATTCTAAGAAACACAGAAACACACAAGCACACAGTGAAAAAGTTGTTTAGTTCATGCATCAGTTTCTAAGATACAGAAGATCTAAATTATAAAGTTCAGTAAGCATATATATATATTTTTTTTCAGTAAGCAGTTTTACTCTGTGTAAATATGTTGTATCTCTGTCTGTTCTGGAAAATTGTCTTTTTTAAAACTTATCTCTTACACATTTCTTTCTGACTTTATTGGTGCAGCATCCATGGAGTAAATCGATTCGTCTGGCTATTGATTTGGAGGCCATGGGTATTGGAGGGAAGTCTGGCATATTTCAGGTAAGGTTTGTAATGAGAATTCACTTATTGTTGCAATTTTACATGTCCTATGAGATATGATTATATGTGCTTGATACTGTATATTCTAGGTAAATGACCTCCATAGAAGCTGTATCAGTTGGGGCGTGTTAAGGTGTCAGATTTTTCTAGTTCCACAAACTGTAGGACATGATGAAATTGCAATTTTTTCTAGTTTCATGACATTATACATATAAAATTATACTATCACCGTGTCTAAGTTGGGTTCTCTTGTTGATTTGTGCCTTCCATGTATCTGAGAACCTAATAGAGAAAATAGGGGCTTGTAACTTAAACTTGGTTTTCAATTTCGATGTCAGCAAGTGCCTTGGTATTGGCAATTTAAACACAATTACCTATAACCGTGTTAGGCTGCGTCTAACATTTTTCATGCAGTGTAAATTTCAAAGTGCTTCTTCATCATGTTATGGAATTGATCAGATCGTTCCCTTGTGGTTGTCCTATTACTAGGAGTTTATAGCGTACTCTACTTTCAAAGAAGTATTGTAAATGACTGATGTGATCTTTTTACTTTAAATCTGTCTCTTCTTATTCTTTTGAAGTGAGTCATACATATCAAAATGTGTTTAAGCTTAATTTTTCCCTTATGAATATTTCTTCATCTGATAGGCTGGTCCTGATCCTTGGCCTATCGAGACTTTTGCCGCAGTAGCAAAATACCCATCTGGCCAAATTTTAGCACAGGTTTGTAATTATTTTTTTGATATTTTTTATATAGTTTTTATGTGTATGTACTTGGGAAAAATACTCAAATCTCAGTGACTTTAGTGCTGCAGGATATATTTTCTTCTGGAGCCATAAAATCTGCAACAGATTTCCAAGTATACAGAGAGGTTGCTGGTCTTTCAGGGCTTGACTTTGCTTACGCTGATAATACTGCAGTATACCATACAAAGGTTTTATTTATCTTCCCTTTTGCCCCTATTTTTTGGAATATCTGGAAAAGTTCTTTTTGCATTTCATATTTTAAAAAGGAGATCCCAAGTCTATTCTCATTAGACGTGTGAGATTTACAGTAAGGAATTAGTACGTTAGTTAGTGCTTAGCCCACATGTCCTACATGTAGCTTTATCTGCTTTTGAAGACGGGAATGGGTTTAAGGTTCCATGTATTTAATTATTAATGTTAACCAAGAGTATTGCTTGCAAAAATGGACACCGACTAACAACCTGCCAATAGGGAAAGGCACTGGGACTTAAGTTGGTTTTCCAAGTTGAATTCATTGTTTACTCTCTATATTTTTCTTATCTTGCAGAATGACAAATTAGAGCTTCTTAAATTAGGATCTCTTCAACATCTTGGAGAAAATATGCTTGCTTTTCTGCTTAAGATTGCTGCATCCTCTCATCTTCCAAAAGTCAATACAATGGTAGAAGAGGATAATAAGGGCCAGAGCACTGCTGTATATTTTGACATTTTGGTATTTTCTTTACTTTCTTTTTCTTTGTTTCTTTGCTTAGATGGTTTTGGTTTCAATCATGCGGCCTCCTGAGACCTTAATAGTTCAAGTTTGCAATGTGATTCTAACCCTTGTGGAAATCCTAGGGAACGTATATGGTTGTCTATCGCCAACGCTTTGCAAATATGCTTCATAAGTCAGTGATAGCTCAATCACTTCTAATATGGACTACATCGTTGCTTATGGGTGGTTATCCTGCTGCAATTTCATTGGCCTTGTCATGTTTGAGTGTTATCCTTATGTGGATATTTGCATTGAGTTTCTCTGTTCTTGCTGCTTTCATTATACCCCTAATATCTTCTTCACCAGTGCCATATGTTGCAAACCCATGGCTGGTAGTCGGGTTATTTGCCGCTCCTGCTCTTCTTGGGGCATTAACCGGTCAATATTTGGGTTATCTTGTTCTGCACACGCATTTGTCAAATGTATACGCCAAGAAGAAACAGATCTCACCTGTTATTCAAGCTGATTTGATTAAATCAGAGGCTGAAAGATGGCTCTATAAATCTGGATCTCTTCAGTGGCTCATTCTCCTCATTTTGGGAACCTATTACAAAATTGGATCGTCTTATTTGGCTCTTTTTTGGTTGGTTCCACCAGCATTCGCATGTGAGTTTATATTCACTGCCATCTTAGCTTGACCCATATTCAATTTAACCATGTGTTTGATGAGAAGCATGTTTGTTCGTTTAGGATTTGCTTTCAACTAATTTTGTACACTACTATTTGTACACTACTATTCAGATGGCTTTCTTGAGGCGACTCTAACTCCAGCTCGATTTCCCAAGCCACTCAAACTTGCAACCCTGCTGATAGGATTAGCTGTACCAATATTAATTTCTGCTGGCGGATTTATTCGGCTGGCTGGAACGATAATTGGGACTGTGGTTCGACTTGACAGGTAAATTTTGTGGTTCTCTAGTAATCCACAAGCATGATATAACTCTTAAGAAGTGGATTTATTCGAAGTCACGTTTGTGAGAAGTATTTTTGGACAATTTTACAGTCCATGCCACTTGATATATATTTGGAAATGAAACAATGGTTATTATGAAAGCCTGCGGAGCCACAACTCATGGTGTCATCAGATACCTTGTGTATGATGGAATTCCATGGTCTGTTTGTGTAAGCAATTCTTTGTAGGTTTTTGCACATTCAGCGAGCTGACATCCTCAGTTTTTGTTTTTCCTCAGTGTGATCTCTCCATACCAACTTTGAAAATTGAAGTGCTTTTGCTTAATTCTCCATACGTTTGGAAAAGTAACTATGTACCTTCCTTGTATTTGCTTACAGGAACCCAGGTGGCACTCCTGACTGGCTGGGGAATGTTATAGTTGCCATTTATGTTGCTGCTGTCATGTGCCTGACTTTGGTCTATCTCCTTTCATATATTCATCTTCCAGGTTTCTGTTTATCTCCTTTTACATTGTAGTTGAACTCTCAAGTGGATGGTGCAATATATTGAATTAAATAAGTTGGGTTTTTACAGTTTAGTTGAGCTCTCGAGTCGAGTGTATAGTGCCATTTTATATTGAATTACTTTTGAGGAGATAAATTCACCGCCTTGTTTTATATTTAAATTAACTAGTATGATTTGTCGCAATTTCTCTCTAGGTGCCAAGAAATCAATTGTGCTTTCAACTTGCTTGCTGTTTGGCCTCTCACTTGCTGTTGTATCATTGGGTATCGTTCCACCATTTACCAAAGACACATCCAGAGCTGTAAATGTATGTTTCTGTTACGACCTAGCTCATAAAGCTGTTTTCCTCGGTGTAACTCATGATGTTAATGAAAAAGTCTAGTTGGGATTATTTTGTTTGTCCTGTTAATTGGAGATGACTCCGTTCTGACAAAGTCTCGGTCTCTTTTTAAAAGAAATTAAGATACATAAATTAAAATATATTGAGCTGAGGCTTTCATCTTCAGTGTTTGTAGAAAACGAAAAATGCATGACCAATGCAAATAAACTTTTCACAATGGGTTTCAATAACAGAAAACCCAAACAGTTGTCGGGTAAGGCAATATACTTTTCAATGAACACAGTTTTAGTGCTTTTGATTGTTTTCAGTGAAGACAATTTTAGTGGTTTTGATTGTCATTAATAGCTCCCAAATTGAAAAATGAGGTCGATACTGCTGGTTTGATTACACAACATATTTTAGGGTGTTGGAGCTTTCTAGCGATTACCCTCGGTATGTGAGTTTATGTCTGTGCAACCATTCATTTATAAATACTTTATTGTTCTCAGGTTGTTCATGTTGTAGATATGACAAGAAGCTTCGATGAAAAACAAGATCCTAGATCATATGTGTCTCTGTTTTCTTCTACCCCCGGGAAATTGACAAAGGAGGTTGAGCAAATCAATGAAGGTTTCAGATGCGGTAGAGATAAAGTTGTTGATCTGGTAACATTTTCAGTCAAATACAGTTGCTGGACCTTTGATGACACTGACAGTGGGTGGAGTGAATCAGATGTTCCCATAATGCACGTCGATAGCGATACTCGTGGTGGTGAAAGAATAACACAAGTTTTAATTGATACAAAAGGTTCGACACGATGGACTCTTGCTATCAATGCTGATGAAATAGAAGATTTCACATTCGAAGGTACATTATTTTATCTCGCAATTTTGATACTCGTGTTTGTAATGGAGTGCTAAGCTGAAGAGTTCAGTTTTGTACCACTTAGTTTTATACTTCCCTCTTGTTTTAGCGCTCTCAAGTTTTTATAACCTCAGATGCAGGAAGCTCAGAGGAATTGGTTTTGGATGGTGACATGAGCAGTGTAGATGGGTGGCACATTATGCAGTTTTCCGGGGGAAAGAATGCACCGACGAAGTTCGGTCTGACACTCTTCTGGATGAAAAACTCTACTCGGTTGGATCACAAGGTGGAAGGGAAGAGAGAGGAGGGCACTCCCCTTCTAAAGTTAAGAACTGATATGGACATAGTAACTCCTAAAGTTGACAGAGTTCTTTCTAAGCTTCCTCCTTGGTGTTCACTGTTCGGCAAGTCCACGTCCCCCACCACCTTTTCATTTTTAAGTAACCTTCCTGTTAACTTTTAGGTCCGTTGAATCTCATACCCCAGGAATGTAACTTACAAACTTCCAATTACATAGGAACTTTCAGATTCAAGTAAAGAAAATGAATTATGTATAAGCAGCCACACAAGTTTATTTATTTATTGAATGATATGGGTTTTTAATATAGTTGGTGGCAAAGAGATGGTGAATTCTATGATGCTCCAAATACACAATCATCCAAATGCCATTAAAACCTTTGGTTTCCTTACAGACATTACCTGTTTTTTTTTGTCCGAGTACAGGCATTACCTGTTTTTTTTTGTCCGAGTACAGGCATTACCTGTTCGCATCCAAGATTTGCATGTGAAACCTGCAAACATTCTTATGATACAACAATATCTTCACCATTTACAGGCTTAAACTTACACCACAGAACATGGATTTTATCCGCTTACCAAAACGAAGTAAAAAAACACATGGGTTTTAACTTTTACCCGAAGTGAAATGAAAGAAGCAGAGATTCATTTCCCACACAGCACACGTGTGGAGGGAAGGTTCGGTAACTTGGTTAATTTTGGCGTCAACAACAGTGGTGCCCCTCAGAAGTCTTATAACTGAAACAAACACCCGAAAAGAAAGAATCTGCGATTGCTGATAGGGAGAGAGACACAAAACACAGAGTCCAAGAAATGCGGACCATACCGTTGGGAATATCAGTATCCACAACCTCCATAAACAGCTCCTCCAAAACCACCTTTCTCAATAGTCTCAACCTAAAGAGACCAAACCCACTTCCTCTTACTTCTACTTCTACTTCTTCTAGGGTTCCTGCCTCCACCTCCACTGAGGATGATGATTTCTCTTTTCTTTCCTTCTCCAAATCTGGTGGGTACACCCAAGTTTCTGTCTTTTTTTACATATATACTTCAATTTCTATGTAAGACTATGTTGGTTTATGTGAACTATTGTTGGCAGTTTTGGGTTTTTTGTCAATTTTGGTTGTGTTGACTTCTCTATGGGGTTGCAGACACATGTACATATGAATGATCATCAGGATTGGATTTCATTTTCCTTTTGGGTTTTTCTGATTTCTTATGGCAATTTTACAGAGGTCTAGAGCAGGGAAAAAAAATGATCTTTTTATAGTAAGAAATAGTGGAGCTGAATGATTGTCCATTATATACTCAAATTGGAATTTGGGTATTGAAATCCCATTTGGATAATTCTTGTTTTTGCTTGTAGGAGTATGCAGAGCCAGTCAAGTGGCTGATTTATTTCCAACAGTGTCTCCCGAGATTGTTGTCCGGGAGGCCAGGTTAGAGGACTGTTGGGAGGTGGCTGAGACTCACTGCAGCTCTTTCTTCCCTGAATATTCTTTCCCTTTAGATTTTGTTCTGCGGATTGACCGGCTGGTAGCGATGCTAGCCGGATTTTCTTTGCCAAATGGTTGCAAAAGGACTTGTCTCGTTGCTGTCATTGGCAACTCTGTTGATGAGACTTTTCTCTTTGGGAGTGAAGATTTCAAGATTGGTGGTTTTGATGGGAAGTTCAGTCTCAATAGGAGGTATGTGGCTGGGATATTGACAGTGGATACTGTTGCTGATTTTCTTCCTAGAAAAGGACCTCTCCGGCAAAGAAGGTGAGTTCATTGCACTTTCAAGAGGTTTTCTTTACCATTTAAAGCTCGTGCAGCCATCTAGTTTGCAAGTAAGATGAAGCTGATGAAAATACATTTTTCTTGACCTTGTGTAAGTGAAATAACTTTCTGACCTGTAATATCAAACAATTATTAGTTAAAAGCGGAAAGAACAAGATCTTCAACTTTGGTTAGATTATTCATCTGTTGTGTTCTTCACTGATTAGTCTGGAACCACAGATAGCTTTCGTCAGCTGGACGAAGTCAAGTCCTTGCATTGGAAGTATTTGGTTCCCCATACTTCTTTTTACCTCCAATACTAGTCCCCTCCCATTACTGAGGTTCAAACCCAGGATCTTCAGCTTGCCCGTTTTATGGATGTTACTCACTGTCAAACAGAGGCTCTACTCCAAAATATTCACTGGAACCTAGAGTAGTCTTATAAATATAAATATATGAATATTTTTATGCTTAGTCTTCCATTTTGCTTTTCCTTTTGATTTATGGTGTTTATGCTATATTGTAATGTTATGTGTGCTAATAAGATATTTTGATGCGGGCATAGAGAGAATATTAGAGATGCGTTGAGAATATTAGAGAGAAATAAGAAAAGGTATCAGGATGGGATGGCAAGCCAAGCTCTACCTCACCCCCACCCTGTTTCCTTCCATATCCATTTATGTATGGCTGTGTCCGGTTCACTTCAGTGCATCAGCTGCTGCAGCTCAAATATTATTCTCTTGTGTGTGCATACGTATTGAGTTATACTTCCAGACTGTCAGAAAGCTAGTTGCTGAGAGTGGGATGCAGCTCAAATATTATTCTCTTGTGTGTGCATACGTATTGAGTTATACTTCCAGACTGTCAGAAAGCTAGTTGCTGAGAGTGGGAAGAACTCTCTGATCATCTGATACTTTGGAAGTGATAAGGGGGTGGCTAACCCCAATTGCCTAGAACAACCATCGGCCTCAAAAATAAAAGAGAGAGCTAAGCATGTGATTCAGTCGTAACATATGAGAGTTCAATTTTAGTTGAAAACAACCCCTTTACTCGTTGACTTTAAATGTTCATTATAAAGTATGGCAAGTTTCATTTGAGGTCAATATATATTTCTGAAACTAGGTTCATCTAGCATATATTCTTATTTACACAAATGTATGGATGTTTTAATTGCAGGACTGGAGTTGCATACGTATCAAATGTTGCTGTCCGGGAGAGATTTCGACGAAGAGGCATAGCTAAGAGGCTAATAGCAAAGGCAGAAGCTCAAGCCAGGAGCTGGGATTGCCGTGCCATTGCGTTGCACTGTGACTTAAACAATCCTGGGGCTATAAAGCTGTACAAAGGCCAGGGTTTCAGAAGCATTAAGGTGCCTGAAGGAGCAAACTGGCCCCAGCCAAAGACTGCTCCGGATGTTAGGTTCAACTTCATGATGAAGCTTCTGAACACCAAGGCTGCTACTTAGACTATTTTCAGAACACGCGAAGAACTAATAAGACGGACAAGAAAGGCACGCCGAAAGGAAGAACAAAAAAGAAATAGGATGTTTGAGCATAGGTTGTATATAAATTATGGAAGCAAAAGGGTGTGGCTAAAAGTCTAGTGGCATTGCACTCTGTCAATAACTTTGTATTTTTTGTTGGATCAACGCTAATTTGTAAAGCCCTGGCAACAAGTTCGGGAAGATTATATTTGGTGGGGCAGGTATGGGCACCCCTGCCCCCATTCTTCATATGTTGTGAAGATATACTTCTACCACCCTCCAAAATCATCTATTACACGACTGGTTTTATATGCACCAAATGATCTTCCTAACGATGGCCACAAAATTGCAGTTTTTCTTATAATAAAAAATAATTAGTTTTCTTCAACCCTTGGCAACGGGGACGAGATTTCAAACCAAAACCAAGGACAACCATGGTACTAAAAAGAGGTTTCTAGTACTCAAAATCTGAAAAGTAGAGAATAAAGAAAAAAGAGGCCATGATCACTAAACATAGAGTAATGTCTCAAGACTCGTATTGAAACCAAATCAAAATTGCAGCTTATTACCATGGGCAAGCAGATAGCAAATCTCACTAGATGCCACTTAGAATTCCACTTTATTTACGTGTTTATAACTCAAAACCTAAAAGTAAGGTAAACTCAATTTTTGTACAGTGGGTTCTAGTACCATTCGTGGACAAATGTCTTCAAGATTCTGTGGTGCCTAACAAGTAACAACCAATGCCAAAGTTGCAGAACGCCCGTACAAAAGGAAGTACATCTCGAGCCATGAAGATGCCGAAGGATTTCCAACTTGAATAGACCTAAAGTTTATGATGCTTGGACAAATTTGTCTAAAGCAGATGTATCCAAAGCTGGGAACTCCTTCAGAGCAGCTCGCACAACATTTCCAAGTAACACAGCGTCATTGTTGCTTGGTGCCTGCAGTGTAAAAATTGTATTAGTTGCAGTACATTTAGAAATGATAGCAAGTGATGAGCTATGCCTACCTCTATGTTGAGGGGAAGTACAGGATCATGAAGTGAGAGTCTAAGAAGAAACCAACCACCATAGCCGGAAACTCGGACCTGTTTCCAAGAGTAAGTTGGGGGAGCATGAGTGAAATATACCAAGTACTAACCAAAATGGAAACGGTCGCAATAAAGTCAACATTAACCATAAAGAAACTTACCCCTTCATAGTTAACAGGTGCTTTTTGAAGCTTTGGATCCGAGTCAATATAGTTCTCCAAATGTTTCAATACTGCTTCTCCATAGTCTCGGAAAGATCTAGAAGCATCAATTTATCAGCAATTACAAAGCAAATAACCATGCACATAGACGCACAGAACAAACTCTTCAAAGAAAGTCTCATATTTAGTAGCATACCCTCCTTTAAGATCTTGATGACTTTGATTTATCTTTAATCTCAATTCCACTGAAAAAGCTGGTTCCTGAAGACCTTCTAAAAGACCTGTCAAAACTTTGCTGCCACCAGTCTGCCCTGAAGCTCGGGCTGAAGCAATTTTATTTAAAATTTTGACCTGCACATAATGCCATAGAGGGTAAATTCAAACAGCAGGAGCAGTAGCAACAAACCCCACCAGAAAAGACAAAGATTTATGAGCAAATTTCATAGATCACATGGGATTGTATGTCAATCAATCCAACGTGTAAAGGAGGCCCTACTATAGTTTTACATTAATTGCTTACCATGAGGTATGCACCATCATCAAGCCAATGGTTTTCCTTGAGAGCTCCATGGCCACTAGTCTCAATAGCCAGATGAGATTCCTCACCGACAGAGTTCTGTAATCAATATCTTATACTTCAGTTGAAAAGCAAAAAAGAATACACAATCAGACAAGAACTATTAACACAATGCTCGCTAGAAAGAAAGGTGAGATATAACAGTTTATTTTACATGCATGTTTAGAATAAAGAAAACAATATGCATAAGGAAAATACTATGCAAAGATCAAAAGGAACAGAAACAAAATAAAAAATGAATATTTGAAAGAACATGTCTGGGAGTTGGATGCAAGGTCTTCTTCTATTCCTTATTGGTTTTTATAAATCATAAATGGTGTGAACAAGATAACTAGACAGTCTTCTCACCAAACGAATAGCTTCATCAATGACATTCTTGTAGCCTCTTTTGAAACGATGGTGCTTCCCCCCTACACGAAATTGCTAATTATCAGTCATTCAATACAATAAGAGAAGTATACCATTTTCAGTTTTCCTCATACCAAGCTTCTTCTCAATAAATGTGGTAAGACCATCTGAAGTCACACTATCTGTAACAATAGTTGTTCCAGGATGCTAGGAAAAATAACCCAAAAAAAAGTCATAAATAGAGCAAATAGATAAAATGTCATATTGAAATACAAGAGCCTTGATGAAAATAAGAAGACATATCTTACTTCCTCAAGAACAATGGCAGACATTAAGGCAATGAGACGATTACGATTGAACTCAAGGCCGGTTGAATCCACAGCAGCGGATCTAAAAGAAACACTTATCAGAAAGAGGCAACCAAATAGAGTAAAAAGGTTTTCTGGGTCAGTAGAAACACTACCTATCGACGTCTGTATCAAATATGATCCCCAAATCAGCCTTGTTATCAATGACTGCTTGGGTGATAGCTTTCATTGCTGTTTTGTCCTCTGGGTTTGGAATATGATTTGGGAACATACCTGAACCAAGAACAAACTTTAAAAAAAAATTCCGATCCCTGAATAAACAACTTAAATATTCCAGCGTTCAATAATCAATATTACCATCTGGCTCCAAGAACTGACTACCAGAAGTGACTGCCCCAAGAGGTTCAAGCACTTTTGCCTGATATCATTGAAATAATACACTTGATCAACTTGATAGGGAGTTAGCTCCCTTTTACTATGGTAGCCGTATAAATGGCTATCAGTAGAGTGTTACAGCCATGAAGTAAAAAATCAATATCCAAAATAAGAACACTTACAGCAAAAAATCCTCCTGCTCCATTCCCTGCATCAACTACAATATGGAACCCTTCCAGTGGCTTCTCTGAGATTATATAACAGCACAAAACAATTGAAAGGACAGTCTTTTAAATGAAAGGACAATGAAAGTGGTGATCACAGAAAATTAAATGGAAGAATCCTAATAAAATATTAATTGTAACATAATTTCTATAGATGCAGGAGCTAAGGGTGTTGGATACTGAACAAACAAGTCAAGTATAACCAACATCACACTTCATGTTAGGGATGAAGAGATGATCTGCACAATATTTCTACCAAAATCACGATTTCATAGACTTGGTACCTATATTTCCTGCAGCTTTGCGAACTGCCTTTACAAGATCAGATGTATATACATTCATGTAATCAACTCTCTTTACGGACGCAAGTGCTTTTCCTTTTGAATTCGTCAACCCTTCTGCTGTAAATTTATTATATAAATCTGCAGCACGCTCTAAGATGTTTTTAATGTCAGCTTTCCCGAGCCCTCCAGCATTTGTGAAAAATTTGAACCCATTCCTGTTGTAAGGCAAATGACTTGCTGTTGAAACAATACAATATATTAGACTTTACATCAGGGGAATCCAAACTTATAGAAAAGAAAAAATCAAATCTCCAAAAGTATGCCAGAACTTGCTCCTGCAATATCTCATTATGGAGAAACAACAAGACTGGAACTCTAAGTGGCATGATATCACATAGTTTGCTCATGAACATGTGTACCGTACCTGTTATCATAATAGATCCATCGACAGGACATAAGAAAGCATCATCTTCAGTAATTGTGCTATTAAACATTGCTGGTGTGGATGCCAGTCTACATAATGGAAAACAGTTTTGATCAATATCCGGAGCAATCAACACTTAACT
This sequence comes from Prunus avium, assembly GCF_002207925.1. Next base: position 229,192 of record NW_018921313.1, read on the forward strand.
GGTCATACATAAGCCATCTTCATGCAACATGACTTTCAATCCAAATAGTCATTACTTTTGCAGATGTAATAGAGTTTATCAACAATATAAAATAATAGAAATTCATCACCTACCCATATTGAACAACATCCAGACCGGCACCAGCAATTCCTCGTGAAATTGCATCCTGGAAAATAATTAATCAAATTGAACCAAATGGTCAATACTTAAATAAAAATGGTTATCAGTAAGAATTTCCAGATATGTTTTTGAAATATTTAGCACATAGAGGCCAGTAAAGTATCTTTCCAAAAGTCTAATTCTGTTAAATTTCGTACAACATTGAAAGTTATCAGAAACTAAATATGAGACAGGTTGCTAAACAGAAACTAAATTTCGGTACACCCATTTTGACCTAAACAGGACAACTATGCTTGATGAACATAACAAACAAGAGATTTTTACTTTCATATGGGTCCTCTTCTAATGAACCTGCAATTTCAAGTTCCCAACATCTATTTTCTCTTTGTTTTTCCAATTTAAACAATAGTTGTCATGTTTAAGTTTACAAATTTATTGCTAAAATCTTATCCAAATTTAGGACATGCCTCTAACTTTTTCGCAGATATTCGAGAATCATGGCCAACAGAAATGCTCAAACGTCGTGAGCCATCAGCTTTTTTCTTTTCCAAAAGCCATGCAGCAAAACCAGCCGCTATTGCTTCTGAAACAGGTTCAGTCAGATTGAGTGGTTCTCCTTCAACACCAGCAACAGCAACACCTCGAATATCACTGTGTATGAGAACATCAGTGCACAAAGAAATATATATCAGATCAATAATTATTAAAGCTGTGATGTGCCCAGAAAGTTAGAAATTTTTTAATTGGAAGAACACTGTAGGTGGCATCAATTGTCACCTTCCATTTTGAAGCTTCAGAAAATCAACTTTGTCAAGATTTGGCACCGCAGCGGTAGATGGAGCAGCTGCAAGAAAATCCCAAATGCATATAATAATCTAAAAGGTAACAATTATAGAACCATAATGGGAAAGTTGGTAAGAGATCCAAAAATAAAAAATTTCACTTGCAACCTGGGCTGTCAAAACAACTAAATAAAAATGCCCCCAATGCCAAAGAAATGATTTTTTTTATGATGAGCATAAAATACAAGAGTAAGTACTCTAAGGAAGTCTAGAACACTAATTTTGCATCTGATATCAACCTTGATAATGAGAGTCTAGAACAGACCGTTGCAGTGAACAGTTCTTCGGTTTACAAAACTGCTCTGGTATTTTGAGAAGTTGCGCAATTGCATGGAAGGAATGGCAGTCCATGCTAACTTCCCTCGCTGGAAGGGAAGCATGTTGCGCATAAAAGGGGCAAAGTTGTCCCTTTGATAATGGGTGTTGAACTTCCTACTTAGTTGGTAGCACTGTGACACAGAAACATTTTCGATAATCTTCCCTGACATTGCTGCATAGAAGTTTTACAATTTTATCAGTTTTCACGGTCATAATATTAATCAAGGTAGTTTATTATGTTATTTCTCTTGCATTTTTTCCCCGTGAGTGTAAATAGCTGTTTGTTATTCATCATTTCAGACTATAAGACAGCAATCTCCAATCCTTTGATGCAAATTTAGGGTCTAGCATATGACTACCACATAAATGACAGACAAATAACGCATTAAAGGTTTCTTTGAGCCTTGAAACACATCTCCAAATTTCATTAAAATTAGTTCTTTATCAATACGATGAACTGCAATATTTGGTATTCTGAATCACAGTATAGGAGCACTAACATTTGGAATAGGAGAGTTTGAATTGCCATCATCTTCTTTGAAGTTTAAATGAATTGTCAAACACAGTTCACAACTTAAAATAACTATTGAATGCCTGCTTTTGTTTTCTTTTATCAATATTCTAATTCTACTCATTAAGCATTAATCGAAACCAACTTCAGATTCAAATTTATGAAAAGAAAAAAAAAACCAATCACCAGGTTTATGTTCAATAATCTAGCTGCTAGGATTGAACTTCAAACTATCAATTGGCAACTTAATTCCTAAAGGACCCAACTTTATATTGTCTAATTACGTACATCCAGAAAGAAGTGAATTGATCATGAATCAAAATCGTCACTGTCGTAAAGCAAAGCCACAGAGCAAAGAAGAGCTTTAAAAAAGAAGATATATTTATGAAATGGGAAAGTTATGACAATGGATATTAGTTGAAATTTCACAGAAAGAAGCAAAACTTTCACCTTCCATTTCATAACCCAAACTGCGCTCGCTCGTTCAGAGAGGTAGGCGAAGAAGCCGATGGATACAAGCAGAACACCGTGGAAGAGTTGGTGAATGCATATATTTGGCCACCGCCAGCTGGCTATTACGTTTTATTTTGTTGTACTTTATTTGCCTACAAGTTCCCGTCAATTATTTTATTGTTTTTCTTTCAACAACACACTATCCACCACCAACAATCTCCTTAACTTGAAATAAAGTTGGTGTTTTATGTACCGAAAAAGAAAAATAAACGTTGGTGTCTAGATAAGATTATTTATTTTTTATACAAGTGATAATTAAAGAGGAGAATTGAACTTAGAATCTCGGGTGCACGATAAATACAACCATATTTAAGCTACAACCTCCTTACGATCATGGTCTTAAATATCGGAGGTATCGGAAGTATCGGAAGTCAAAAAACACGGAAATATCGCAGGAAATATCGGGATATTATCGGTATCGGAAAAAATTGAATAAAAACCACGGAAATTGTAAGAAAAACTTGGAAATTTTTATTGAAACTTTGTAGGATGTTTATTTAGTCAATTATCTATTAGTTTATCACAAAAAATTGGAAGGACATGCATTGCATGATGGATTTAATTTATTTAAGTTGATTATATAGCGAGCTGACAAACACCGTAAGTGTAGAAATATGTAGTAATTAATGAAAGAAGATTAAACACACCATAATCATTTATATATAATGAATTACTACAATATTTTACACTTTATACATTGCATGGTAAGATACATGAGTGACTTAGTACCACATAGAGTTCCTATGAGGTTCAAAATTTTCACTATCTTCATCATCTCTATGTGTAGAGTAAGTATATTTTGAAGAGTAGTCATCAAATGATAAATCCCCAAAATAGTTTTCCATGTAATTGTTAACATGCCACCCATATGGATCCGAGATTGGTTGACGTTGTCCATAAGCAAAATCATTTGAAGATTGAGTCTCGGATTCTTTCCATG
>NW_018921313.1:236111-268017 GCF_002207925.1 Prunus avium
GATGGGAGGGAGGAGTAACAAAAGTGAAAACAAAAACTAAAAACTGAAATCTATTTGAAATTGTTTTCACTTTCAAGTTTTTGTTTTCACTTTTGTTACTCCTCCCTCCCATCCTCCCCTCTCATCCTCTCTCAATCTCAAGATAAAACCTATGTCGTTGCTCTCAGGTTAGGATTTGATCGTGGCGAAAATGACTATAAGGTTGTGAGGTTGGTGAGGTTTGCACGAAATGGAAGTGTGTTTGAGGTTGAGGTTTACAGCCTTAGATTGAATGCTTGGAGAAGAATTAGCGCAGTTCCTCATGTTTCATATGCCCATGTCATTGTTTGGGTTGACAAATGTGCATTCTTGAATGGACTTGTGTATTGGATTGTAGTGGAGATGCCTTCTGATAAACCTGAATGTACATTCATTCTTGCTTTTGATTTCAGGAGTGAGGAGTTTAAAAGTGTTAGTGAAGTAATCACAGCCGGTCAAGTCTCCTTGAATGTCTTTGGAAAATCTTCATCTTCATTGCCTTAGCTGTGATTGATTGTAATCCCTAATTAGTTGTAATTTGATTGTAATTCCTAATTAGTTGTAATTGATTGTAATCTCCGATTCTTACCTTTTGTAACCCACACAGATTGTATATAATCTGCATCAATAATATTGAAATATTCACTGGGAAGATTTTCCTTACATGGTATCAGCCTTCATTTTCTTCCTCTGAAGTTTTTCTCTCTTCGATCCCCATGGCCACTGCCTTTGCTTCCTCTGCTGCCTCCCTTCCTGGCCCCAATACCAGTCACTTTCTCAAGCTCGACTCCAATTACCTCTTATGGCTTCCCCAAATCAAACCATTTCTCATCGGCCATGACCTATGGAAATTCATAGATGGCTCCAACCCCAAACCCTCTGAATTTATCACATCCACTGCCACAACTCCATCCACTCCTCCCACCACAACCACAGTTACCAATCCCAATCCTGCCTTTCAAACTTGGTACCAACATGACCAATTAGTTTTTAGTTATATTACCACCACTCTTACACCTGTTGTTCTCTCTTTAATAGTGGGTCATGACTCTGCTCAAGCCATCTGGGAGTGCCTCCAACATCATTATGCCCAATGCAACCTTGCTAGTGCATCCAGTCTCAAATTTCAGCTTCATGACATGTGCAAAGGTTCTCAAACAATTGATGAGTATCTCAATACCGTGAAGTCTCTCTCCGATGCTTTCTCCTCCATCAACAAGCCAATCTCAGACGAAGACCTCGCCACTGCCGTTCTACACGTTCTCGATCTGGACTTCTCCATGCTTGTCACCACCATCTTGAATTAATCTGCCCTCCCCAGTTTCATTGATCTTCGCTCTCAGCTGCTGGTCTTCGAAAACCAATCGTCCAGGTCCTCAGCAAGCAACACCACTGCCTTCATCACCACTCACAATACATCCGCTCATTCTCTCCCGCAAGGCCACACCAACTCGCAACAAGGCCCTTCTCCTCAGCGCGGTAGCTCTCGTGCTGGTCGTCACGGTGGGTATCGCAGATTCTCTCATGGAAGTTCTCGATGTGGTGATCTTAATCACTAGCATAACAATGCCTTCCCTGGTGCCGCACCCACCTGGAATCAACATTGGATCGGTTCCACTTCCACCCGTGGCCCAGCTCCCAAGCCCCATTGGAACCAACATGGCATACTAGGCCCACCACCACCTATTTGGTGTCCCACATGCTCCACAAATCAGCACCTTGCTGCCCAATGTCCACACAAGTACAGTGGCCCAGACTTTTTTCCCTCATTTGCTGGCACCCATGCTATCCAGCCTTAAGATCCCCATTGGTATCCAGATACGGGTGCCACCCATCACATGACAGGCAATATTCATTCTCTTCAGCAACCCCAACCATACAATGGTAATAACTCAGTCTATATGGGCAATGTTGATTCTCTACCCATTTCCCACACTGGTAACCTTCCACTTTCCCTTGGACCCTCTCAATTTTCTCTTCGTAATGTCTTCGGTGTTCCTAATCTTACCAAAAATCTTCTTTCCGTTGCTAAATTTACTCATGATAATCTTGTCTTCTTTGTCTTTGCTCCCACTTTCTATCGCATTTATGACTTACAAACTGGTGCTCTTCTCTTTCAGGGCCCCTGTAAGGATGGGTTGTACCCCTTAACCTTGTCCTCGCCTTCCACTTCTCCCGTTCCTCATGCCTTTGTCACCACCTCCTCATCCACCTGGCACAACTGTCTTGGACACCCATCTTCTTTAGTTCTCTCTCGTCTCCGCCCTCACTTAGGGTCTCAATTTCAATTAAATAAGGAATTTTGTACGGGTTGTGCTCTTAGTAAGTCAACCCAATTACCATATTCTCCAAATCCAAATCATGCTACCTCTTTATTTTCAATAGTTCATTCTGATGTGTGGATGTCATCTATTCCTTCTGTGAGTGGCTTCCGTTATTATGTATTATTTACTGATGATTTTTCTCGCTATTCGTGGATTTATCTTATGAAACGCAAATATGAGGTTTTCACTCACTTCAAAACTTTTACAGCTATGATTCACAATATTTTTCACTCATCTGTCAAATTTCTACAAAGCGATAATGGTACCGAATACACCAATCACGCCTTCACTAATTTTTGTACCACCCATGGAATCCAACAACGTTTTTCCTACCCCCCACACGCCCTAACAAAATGGCCTTGCTGAACGCAAACACCGTCACATTGTTACCATGATCTACACCTTCCAATATTCCTCATCGTTTTTGGGCTGAGGCTGCACTCACTGCAGTTCACTTAATCAATTTACTCCCCACCCCTGTCCTTAATTGGGTTACTCCATATTCTTTACTCTTTTCTTGTCCTCCTATCTATTCTCACCTTCGTGTCTTTGGTTGTTCCTGTTTTCCCCATCTTGGTCCCTATGTCCCCAACAAACTTCAAATTCAATCCTTAGAATGTATTTTCCTAGGCTATAGCCTTCACCACAGGGGCTACCGATGTCTTAACCCAACCACTGGTCGGGTCTATGTCTCCCGTAATGTTATATTTAATGAATTGTGTTTTCCTTTTAAGTCTTCACATGTATCTAATCCAACTGCCACGGTTGAACTTGATATATTTCCACAATGTGGTTTTTCTGCTGAATTACCCGCAATTACTACCATAGCCCAGCCTCCACCTCTTGCCCTTGCTGGGCCGCCACCACCATTGATCTCTTTGCCTTCCTCTCTAGGCCGGTCATCTTCTCTAGGCCCACGCCTCTCTCTTGTCCAGCTAGCTACCTCCGTCCAGTGCACTGGCCCATCTTCATCAATGCTTGCACATGCTCCTCTTCCATCCCCCGCGGCGGCCCAACCATCTCATCCAATGACTACAAGACTTCGTGCTGGCATTCTCCAACCCAAAAGTCGAACTGAGGGCACTGTTCGGTATCCCCTTCCTCATGGCTTAATTTCTGCTATTGAATCTCATGAACTTACTTGTTTCTCTCAGGCTAACAACCATGCTAAATGGTGTTCCGCCATGACTGATGAAATCAATGCTCTCCTTAAGAATAACACATGGTCTTTGGTTCCTCCCTCTCCCTTACACGCTTCAGTTGGTTGTAAATGTGTATTCCGCATCAAGCGCCACTCTGATGGTCGTCTAGAGCGTTACAAGACTCGCTTGGTTGCCAAGGGTTTTCACCAACAACCGGGTATTGACTATAACAAAACCTTCAGTCTGGTTGTCAAGCCCGCCACTATCCGTATTGTCCTCAGTCTAGCCGTTTCTCGCAGATGGTCTCTTCGCCAATTGGTTCGGGGTGGAACCTCAACTTTCTTCATCCATTGATCAAGTGGCTGACCTTCTCACCAAATCCCTTCCCAAACCGCGCCACAATAATCTCCGATCCAAACTAGTCCAACCAAGCTCATCCAGTTTCCAAGGGGGGTGGTGTTAGTGAAGCAATCACAGCCGGTCAACTCTCCTTGAATGTCTCTGGAAAATCTCCATCTTCATTGCCTTAGCTGTGATTAATTGTAATTCGTAATTAGTTGTAATTTGATTGTAATTCCTAATTAGTTGTAATTGATTGTAATCTCCGATTCTTACCTTTTGTAACCCACTTGTATATAATCTGCATCAATGATATTGAAATATTCACTGGGAAGATTTTCCATACAAAAAGGATTAGGGTTCCTCTTCATCAAGGGCCTGCATATTTTTGTGAAAGTCATATTCGAGTGCTTGAGAAATCACCTTCATTTTTCCATCTAAGACATGGGCACCTAAATTGTTTTTGTGACATATAGGTTCTTAAAATGGATACTTGGAAAATGACCCACTTGATTCTTCTTCCCAAATGGGGATTTGTATCATGGCCTTTGGGGTTCAAAGCAAATTGCAGATTTCTTGTGGCGATGCCTCTTCCAATTTCACGTCCAAAACAAGGTGCAAAAATGGTTTTATATGATCCTAAGTTGCACCAAGCTAGCTATACCGAAATCAAAATTAGAGATTTTGATGGGCATGTCGATGCTTATAGAGAGAGGTTGAGGTGAGGATATCCTCTCTATCTTCCAAAAATGTCATCTATAATAATAAGAGGAGGATAGGGGAGGACTGAAATCGAATATACCCAAGTGGTTGATAACTGAGTTTAGGTCATCCATAAATGTAGTGCGAATAGTTTTTATTTTTCATAGAAGGGAAAACTTTCACTGTTCACTCTCTCATCATGTATAGGGTTTTAAAGGAAATTTTGAATATGTGCAATCACTCACAAACCACACATACATATATCATATAAATTCATGTACAATTTGAACAGAGACGAATGAACTTATGGTTCATTCAGAGTTAAGTAGCTAAGTAGTATAAGTAGGTTTATTGTGACTTTGTATGTAAGAAATCAAAAGAACATGCTAACTGTTTACTCTAAAAAGCACCAAGAACCCTTTTGATTTGGTCTCACATTTTGTTGTACTTTTAAAATATCATGCCACATGCTCAACCTTTGTTTCACAATTAAAAAGCTATATTAAAAACAATTATAAGTAGGAATTGTATGGAAAGCTGGCCGGCATGTTTGGCTTGGAAAATTCTTGAAAAATTCACGAGGATATCATTGTTTTGCTATTCCAACCAATCACATTCTGCCATATATATAATTATGTGGCTATATGCCTTTGACTGAATATTGATTCAACACTGCTATTCTAAAATTTGCCTTTGGCGTTATATAATTATGTTTAAATTGGGGCTTTAACAATTTTTATGCATTTTGTAATTTTGATTGAAGTCCTATCATTTATATCCGCGCCAACATTTTAGGATTAATAAACTACACTCCGAGTTACATTTTCGTTCATAAACTCCAAAAATAGCAGTCATCCTGGTTGAGGTCTTGAAGATAACACTTGTAGAGCTATCCTCTCTATCTTCCAAAAAGTGTCGTCTATAATAATAAGACCATAAGCAAATGAGTGTCTAGTTTGCGGTGAACTGAAATCGAATATACCAAAAGCAAAGTGGTCGATATCAGAAAAGGAGAGGACTGAGGTTGGGTTAATCCATAAAAAGAGTGCACCAAAAGAAAGGGCCTAGCTTGAGAGGTGACCTAGTTCCAACAGAACATACCAAATTGGCCCAATGGTTGCTGTTCTAACCCAACGATTTAGAACATTTTAATAAACGCTGTCAATAATCCTATGCTAATTAATTGTTCCAATTTTGAGCCTTTTGAGGTTTAGTGTCTGGCAGTCTGGTTACTTTGAAATTTAGTAAAGTTATGAACAATAACCTACATATACCACACTAAATCACACATGTCATAGATCGAATTAAAATTGAATCATAAATACATCTCACTTGTACAAGAGACTTGATAACGACGTGATCTATAAATGTGGACAAATAATTTTTATTCTTCATAGAAAGGGAAGCTTCACGGGTCACTCCCTCATCATATATAAGATCTTAAAGTAAACTTTGAATACGTGCAATCACTCGCAAACCACACGTATCTAGTTAATTTACGTTAAGTTTGACTACCAATGAGTTTACAGTCCATCCAAGGTTAAGTAGCGAAGTAGTACAAGTAGGTTTATTTTGACTTTATATGTAACAAATCAATAGAACATGCTGACTATCTACGCTAAAAAGCACCAAGAACCCTTTTGATTTGGCCTCAGATTTTGTTTACTTCTAAAATATTATATGCCACATGCTCAACCTTCGCTTCAGAGTTAAAAAACATATTAAAAACAATTATAAGCAGCACGAACACGATGTTGTTTGACAATTTTTTTAGTTGACTTAAGCCTTGAGAGTTTCTTTTCGCATGCAATGCGTGCGGGTGAATATAAATACAGAAGAGCAAATGGAAAACAGGTTGGAGTTTTTTTGCAGAAACCTATGTCGAAAATCTGATCGATATAGTTGACTAAGGGGACACATCCATGGAAATCTTGGATCTTGGTCACTAAAATAACATTTTGAGAAAAGCACAGCACCATTTTTTCAAAACTGTCTAATATTATTGTTGACCAACCTGGTTTTCATTTCATGTCATGTGTAAGTGAACTATTTGTTTCTTTATGAATTTGTTGTTGCAAAGACACAACCTTTTTTGTCAAATGAGGATCCAAATTCCACGCACGAAGAATGTGTGATGTTTCTGCATCTTTGCTGTCTTACCAAGTTGTTTGTCTCTTGGGTTGGTCCAGCTTGCTTGTGAGATTTGTAAATGTCAAACCAATCTTAATTTTATATTCATAATATAATAAGAATCTATTTCCCTATGAACCATTCAAAGTAAGCATAGGGGTGGAATTACTTGGCTCACGAATCTTTGTCTGCTTGATGCTATTTTTTTTTTTCTCTTTCTCAAAGACAAATTTCTAGGAGTGCATTTAGAAATGGAAAACAGAAATGCTCATTTGACTGTCAAAGCTAGTTGATTTTTATGGTCTCAAAGCCTTATAAGTAAAAGAATTCAAAATCCCAATGGATCTTAGGCCTAGGGGACCTTACCTTCCCACATTTGCGGCAGAATAGTAGACTAAAATGGTTGGGATTATCTAACTTGTCATTTTACAGTCATCAAACCTCCAAAAGTTTATTAGGGTTCATTGTTCATCCACATATAGTATCAGTAGGTTTAATAGGATCCATTATATGTAAAAAGGAGAAAGGAGTCTGATGAGAGAAGAACTTAATGACAGATTAAAAAAAAGGAGAGGAACTTGTATATTAATAATAAGAACTTGTATCAGGTTTAATATATGATTCAATTTATTTCTCAGAAATTAATTTACTCCAATATCCCAAATTGATTAATTGAAATATCATATTATAGATAACAATCATTAATTTAAATACCCTAAACCCCAACCCGAAATATCAGATTATATTACATTTGATATACAATACAATACAACAGTCCTAATCTCTTGGACCACAAGGGTCCAAGAGATTTGTGGTCACTCACCGTTGGATGTAAATTCAACGGTTCACTCACTCTTGCACTCCTTTTAAGAAACTTTTTTGAACCATTGGATTAATATCCGACGGTAGGTGACCACAATTTCTTGGACTCCTGTGGTCCAAGAGATCAGGACATAGCATATATATATATATATTGACTAAATAACAATCATTTGATTATATAGGCGCATTTCACAATAAATATAATGGACAATATGAGTGACTTATTCCCCATGTTATTCACATGAGAGGTACTTTTTCAACATACTTTTTCTACATATACTTCTGTCATGCAAAAAAGTTATCATAGCGGAAAGTGATTAGTTAGGGATAGCAAACAGTGATATTCTCGTAATATACAAGTTCATTTCTTCAATTTTAAAAAAGAAAGGTAAAATTAAGCTCCAATTCTCAATAGGTCAGAAGAGAAGTGAAATGTCAACAAATATCAACTTATATGGGTAAAATTAAGCTTCAATAATGAACAGGTCAGAAAAACAAGCTGTTGTTTTTGCAGAATACAAAGTGGTCTGAAATTTAAATCTCTTCGAGCAGAAAAAACAATGAATTTGATGCATTTCCTCAACAAATCACCCCAACCTTTAGATAGTTGCCCTTCACATAAAACAATTACAGATTCATGGTCCCTTGGAAAGCCAGAACAACCCCCATACTGAGAGCCAGAATTTCAAGTTGCAGGGTTCCATCCATAAGGGTATTCAGGTCGACCACTAATTTCTCTATTATTTAGCCCTTCTAATTCCAACACAAAGATCCCACTTTCTGGTATGAAAAACACAATGCAATCTCCAGCAACAAGCTTCTTCTCAATATTTAATTTACTCCAATATCCTAAATTGATTAATTGAAATATTATATTATAATGCATTTGATACAATGGATAAATAACAATCATTTGATTATATAGCCTCATTACTATAAAATATAATGGACTTTATGAGTGACTTCTTCCCCATGTTATTCAGATTAGAGGTACTTTTTCTACATACTTTTGTTATGTAGAAAAGTTATCATAAGCGAAACGTGATTAGTTAGGATATTAAAGAAAAACACAACGAATTTGATGCCATTTCCTCACAATGAATTTTCAACTTGTTTCCCATGCCCTTCACATAAAATAATTACAGATTCATGGAGCATTTTGCAACCCAAGCTTTCAAATTTGTTTCCATATCAGTTATGAAAGAAAATGAAGAAAAAAGAACAGAGACATAGAGCATGAAATTTGCAGACTAGAATCTGGCTTTTAGAAAGAATACATAACCAGGTCCCTGGAAAAAAAAAAACTTGAAATTGAATTAGAATAACCCACAATTTGGTGGAGAGGGATTTAACCCGGATTTACTACAAGAAATTGAAACATCAAAAGAAAGATCAAGAAAAGCAACTGTACAATAATGTCAATAAAAGAGAGTTTCTCATTCTCTATCTTCCTACATTTTCATTGCCTGAATCTACGAGTACGGTTATGTACCAGAGAAGTTTATTTACTTCTATGGTATCTTCAAGATCCATTGGTCCTAAAGGCAAGGCATGAAGCATCACGGTTATGGACCTCAGCCCATATAAAGTCTTCTAGCTGTCTTCAAAAACTCACTGCCAAAGCAACCAAGAAAACACACAAAACATCATGAGTGTTGCTCACACATCTTGGAAAGCCGAGAAAGAGAAAAAGAAGGTACAAGATTTCAAAAGCAATAAATATTCACAAAAGTACCTGAAGGGTTCATCTTCAGTGTGTTTAATAGCACCTTCTGCATCCCGGTAGAGCACATTTCTCAGCATCTCAGAATTTTCCAAGCCAAACATGTCGGCCAACTTTCCATACAATTCTTTGTATGATCCAAGGACAGAGAGATCAAGGGTCCCCACATCCCCCGATTCAATGAACACTTTGCAATAACTTGTATCCAAACTAACATTGCTTTTCTGATGATCTTTGTTCCAGGGAGACCCTTCATCAGATGAATTTTCCACTGAACCATTGCGATGTAATGCAGAGCCAGAGCCATCAGAACAATTTCCTTTTTTCTCTGGATGCCCATCTGATGAACTACAATCACCAGAGGAGCTCTTAGACATCTGTTGCTCTGTAAGAATTAGCTGACCAAACAATAATATGTGAGGCGTCTTTATCTCACCATTGCCCTTCAAATGCTGGGAGGGAATTCCCTTTGTCAGACAACAAGAAATATTCTCATTGCTTTCAGCCATGTGCATGAAGTTGCCCTCAGGGATTCCAGAAGGAGCAAAATGACCAAGTTTTTGATAGCCAACTGGAAACATACCCGAATGAAGTTTGTTGAAGAAGACATCCGATGAAGATAGTCCAAATTGAGCTTGCCTGGCTCCCTGTATGCCCGCTGATATTTTGTCTGATACACTACATAAGGGGTTGCCAACTGGAAACATACCCGAATGAAGTTTGTTGAAGAAGACATCCGATGAAGATAGTCCAAATTGAGCTTGCCTGGCTCCCTGTATGCCCGCTGATATTTTGTCTGATACACTACATAAGGGGTTGCTCGAATTTAGGAAGTTGCTACAAACTGAAGGCATTGGAAGTTGGCTAACAAGGGAATAGTCTGCTGGGTTATGTTGAAGTCGCAGCTTCTTTCTTGGCGGAGAGAAGGGAGAAAGATGGATGGCTGGTATGCTTGATACCAATTCGACCAACCATGGGCTAACACGTTTCACATTTTGGAGCAGATCCGGCTCGTCCCATGAAACCTGAAATGATGATATTTTGTTTAATGACTGGCAAGATGATAACTGCATATTTGTCTACTAACAGTTTTAGTATAATTGATATCATGCATATATACTAGGCTAACAATTTTGCAACAGTTTGGGAAGCATTAGTGAAGATAAGTTTTATGCAAAATTTGGAAAGTTAAACTCTGTCTAATAAAAACTATGTAGAAGGTACATGTAACCAACCTGTAGAAGGCGCCATGGAGACTCAGGCCAACGGCTGGGATCTGCAACCTGAACATAAGATATGGTTCCCATGAACCAGCTTATCCGAGAAGAATCCTCAGTTTCAAAAGGCATTTTGAACCTCATTCCTGAGCACCATTGAATTTGCATTGCAGCTCTAACAGATGTGGCCTTAACACAAAACTCTGGTGTGCTTGCACGAGGATAGTACACAACCTCAAAGGGCTGGCCACTGGCAGCAAGAGTTGCAGCTTCAATAACATATTCAGCCCTGATTTTACCTCTCCCCTCGCTACTAGAATTTCTTTCCATCAAGTTATTGCCATTCTCTCTTGGAAAGCCAGAATAACCCCCATAATGAGAGCCAGAATTTTCAGCTGCAGGGTTCCATCCAGAAGGGTACTCAGGTCCACCACCAATTCCTCTTTTAGCCCTTCTAATTCCAACACAAAGATCCCCACTTTCTGCTCTGAAAAACACAATAGAATCTCCAGCAACAAGCTTCTTCTGGTTCACAAAATTACTCCATCCTGTTGTCAAGAGGTGACGACGAGGGGTACCTCTATAAATATGCCTAAACTTCCAAATCTCACCGTGCACGTCCTTAGCAAGAATGGTCTGAACAGGAGGCTCAGCGGAGTAATCCAAGCGAGGGAAGATAGTCTCTGCACAGTAACGAGGCACAGAGAACCCTCCCCCATTGTTAGCATCAGATTGGGTCAATGTCTTGGCAAATGATGTGGGTTTTTCCGGATTCTCAACTGTTACATTGTTTTCCACAAACCCATCCTCAAGATCAAAAGCATTCTCTCTTATTGGTATCAGCCTTATTTTCGCATAAACCTCATCCGTTTCACGATCTGCCATATATCTAATAGCAGATATCCTGGAAAGAATGAGTGGAGGAATTCTAGAATTCCCAAAATCTACTTTCCCATGGGCACACTCAGCATGTCCCTGAGGAAAGTAGAAGACTTTAGAGTTGATGTGTGGCATTTGAACCATGCCACCAGCGCACGCATGCCAGAATTTAGAATCCAACCAATTCTCTGAGTTGTTGTTCATAGGTTCTCTTACAGAATCCATTACTGTAATCATAATGTCAAACAAACTATTGACCCTTTAAAGCATAAAAATTCCTTGTCTGGCTTATTGCTTGCCTCAGTGAAAATGCAGCTGTTAACACATGAGAATTACAAAAACAAAAGAAAAAAAACTTCAAGTTAGATATGTTATTATTGGTAAGGGAAGAAAAGCCATAATTTCTTAAAAGAAAAAAAAAACTCAAAACAGAATTTAAATTTTTTTTTAAATAGCAAAAAAGAAACTGACAACTGGAGAAGGAAAG
Organism: Prunus avium; assembly: GCF_002207925.1. Next base: position 247,895 of record NW_018921313.1, read on the forward strand.
TATCAAACTATCAATCACAAGCTAATGGTCAATGAAAAATCCAGGAACTTTTCAAGTTCAATTGCTGGGAATTATGAGAACACACAGAAAAGCCAAGAAATTTGGAAACAACAAGAACCAACTAACGGAGCAGAAACATGAGATTTAAGCAAGACAAGTTAACAAGAATCAATGATTACCTCTCTTTCAGAAGAAGCAAAAATATGACAGATGAAGGTCCACCAGGATTTGGAATTCCCCTGAAATATGAAGTCCAAAAAATCTAGAGAGTTGGTGTGTGCTGTGACTTTGTGGATGTGAACTGTCAAGGGTCGGCTTCTCTGTCCTTTGTCTCTCTGTCTGTGTGAAAAGCTCAAGTGGGTTCTCTCAGAGACACACAGAAACAACAAGTGAAGGCTGAAAAAGAAGAAGAAGAAGAAGGGTGTTGCTGAGGCTGAAGCTTCGTTGCCGACCAGAGCAGACTGTGTTAGGAGTGTGTGTGAGAGAGAGATTTAGACGACAAGGGACACATACCAAAAGGCAAAAGCCTCCCCCTTTTTTATATTATTCTTATTTTATTTTATTATTATCGCGGGTCCAGAGATTTACGTGCTATTTTCGACAGTTTCGGATCGCAAAAGTCCAACTGGCTTTGCCAAATTTCAGGTGAATTCCCTCTCTCTCTCTCTCTCTCTCTCCTGTTTTTCTTTTCTTTTTTCACAATTTCTGTTCCCATGATTTTAAATATTGGTAACATTTTATTTGTTTTGCTTGTGTCTATTTATTTTGTATGTATTTTGATGAAACATGTGCAAAGAAAAGTCAATGTTACTTGGAAGGCACAAGGCTCATGGCACAAAGTAAGCTAATTAAGTGGCATTAAACATTCCAATAAATTTAAGCTCATGCTCCATTAAAGAAGCTCATTAGTAGTAGTGAACACTTCCTACGAATTTCAAGGCCATTTATTTTAGTGTCTCGCACTTTGGAAGCCATGAAAACTCATATCTCAAGTCAAGAGTCAGAGAAACTCAATAAATCCACCGGATTTCAACTTGTGTTTGTGCTCTCTAAAAACCACATCCTTTTTAAAACCCTTTACCTCTTCCTTTTTCTTTTGTCACGAACTTTGTGTCTTCAAAAAGTTGATCAAACGTTATTATGCTCATTGAAGAATTTAGTAAAGTTTGTAACGCCTTCATGTTATATTCTCTTACTCGATTTCACGAATATAGGAAGCTTAACGCTTGTAAATTAAATTAACAGAATTTGCAAAAGTCAACTCGTGTTTTTCACACACAACACATCGGCAAGTTTGACTATTGGAGTAAATCCCTCCACATAAAAAATAACAATAATTACTTCTCTCAAAATTTCCAACTAATAATGTGAGAAATTTTTGAGTTCTATAGCATTAATTATTCAATAAAATATATAACAACCTACTCGTAATAAAAACAGGTTTATTAAAAAAATTATCCAATCAATTGAATATACGAAAACATAAAGTATAACTAATTAAAATGGGATTGGAAAAATGAAAAAAATTAAATAAATTTGAGAATGCGAATAAATCGCAAAATTGTTACAAGATGGCGACATTCATGCCACTGCTGAAATCAAGGCAGTGGTTTTAACCAAAGTACGTGGACTCCTATGGTCAAGTTTTTATTGTCTGAGGCCCTAACTCTTCGGGGCTAACCAAGGTTAAGTTCGTGTTTAGTGACTTAAGTTAACTTAATCCGGGTTCAGTTTGAGTTGTAGTGCATTATAAACCCTGGTCAATAGTCCACAGTCAACCCCCAACGTGTGACGTGTCCATATCTCTTCACTGGTTGTTTGTTGTGTCCCAGATTTGTTGCTCCTGGACATGATCTTGTCGTGCTGTTTCTAAGGCTAAGAACAGGACAAGATCATCTCAACTACCAGGTTTTTGAATCTCTCTTTTCACATTATCTTTTTCATTTTGTTTTTGTTTTTTTTATCACTTAACCAATAAAGAAAAAAAAAAGATGTCATGCCCTAAATATATAAAGTAGATAGAATAAAATTCGCAATTGTTTTACATTCGTGTAATTTTATGTGGTCTTAATTTTACCAGAGTATCGGATGGAATTTCTACTCATATGTACCGGGACCATTCAATTTTCTAACTAATTAATTACATGTTATGTTGTAATGAAATTTAAAATTGTTATAAATCTGTGATTTTATGTGGTCTTAATTTGATTAGAGTGGAAGTTCCCCTCATACGCACCACGACCGTTCAATTTTATATATACCTAATCGATTTTTACGTAAGAGATTAAGGCAGGAATTAGTGTTAATATTTTTGGAATAGAGAATGAACTTGATAATGGAGGCACCAAAAGCGACGTCTAATACATTAGGACAAATTAATATGACAAAAAGATGGGATATAAAGAAAAGCCAAATCATTCGGCTAATGACTTCGGTCGGTCTAATAAGGGATAGTTGTTAGCTTTCTCAAATATGAAAATGCAAAAGGGTTTAGGGTTTCAATCATGTGACATGCACGTGAGTTAAGTTTTTAATTGAGTTTTGCTTCATTTCTTTATATCTCTCTCTGAAATTACAATCAATTTTGACTCCATCAAACTTGACAGAATTACAACCAAAACTGTTAAAAGAAGACGTGAGTAGGAAGTGACCCTGTAACCAGACATATATGTGCTGCAACTGGACATTGAGATGTAGGGATCAGACCTAACCAGTTGGAGGAGATGCAGACACCTGACAGCAACACAAATTTGATCTAAAACTCTCATCAAAACCCTAAACATATATCTTCTTCCTCACCAAACTTTTACGACTTGACCCCAACAATTTATTGTGTTTAGTTAATGTGGCATCTCATCAATGTGGTTGGGCATTTTTCTTAGTCTCCGCCATAACCACAAACACAACAAGTGCCTCCTGACCAACCTTACGCCCCATTCAAAGGGTCTCTAAATGGGTGTTGTCTTGTCACTTTGGGGTTCATTGTCCATCTCAGATGGGCCTTTGATAAGGACTTTTGCCACAAAATTATTTAGAGTGATGTGAGGATTGAGAGGGAATTGTTTAGAACTTGAAACGAGTGTTGTGAAGTTTAATTGTGATTATTAATTTCTTCTATCTCAAGCAACAATAATGGAGATCGCATTGCTATTTTGAGTACTCAAAAGTCAAAATGCACTCTACTTCTTCTCAAAGGGAATGGGAACAATTTTTCACATTTCCTCCTTTAACACGTGTGATTGAATTAATAGTTAGACGGATACTTTAAACTTTGAAAATAAGGAACACGTAGAATTTCTGAAATGTACATTTGATTAGATATTGTGATATACTTTTGACATTATGTTTCATGTGACTCGATATTGAAGTTGATATAAGTGAGTTTTTTACCTGGTTAATTATTAGTAAGCACGTTTTAAATAAAAACAATATTATGATAACTCTAAAAGAATATTAACAATTGCAAATGATCATGTCCTAAGTTTGATTTTCCTATCCCAATATCTTTTGTATAGAAATAGTGTTAAAATCTATGTCCATAAAAAAACCGAGTGAATCATCTATATATATAAAGCAAAAAGTAGAGAATGGTAAAACATTCAAAATATCAGAAAATGCCCTTGATTAATGCAAACATTAAGAAGTGAAATTATTAATTAAATGAGTATAATATGGTAAATTCACACTTTTTTATATTTAAAAAATTAAAATTAAAAGAAAAATATGATAATGAATCCTATTTTTATGAAATAAAACTACCCATTATCTTTTTTAATTTTAAAATAAATTTAAAATTTATAAAAAAAAATCTCTCGTAGACGCGGAAGCGTGTGCGCGTAAAGACTAGTCAAAAAATAAAGAAAAGAAGTTAAATGTTAATTTTGATTTTGTTAACTACCCATTATCTTTTTTAATTTTAAAATAAATTTAAAATTTATAAAAAAATATCTCTCGTAGACGCGGAAGCGTGTGCGCGTAAAGACTAGTCAAAAAATAAAGAAAAGAAGTTAAATGTTAATTTTGATTTTACCGTTTGATTGAATCGGCATCGAGTAAAAGAGGGAACACCGACAACTGAGAAAGCAGAGTCACAGCACAAGCAATAGCAGCCGTCGCTACCATTCACCGGATCTACTAACGTAATGTTTTCATTTTCAACGACATTTGTAAACGAGCGGGTGCACTTCCTCCACATGGCTGCATCGAACTTGAGATAGTTTCCCCATGGGCCCCACGTCCTGTTGTAAATCTCGTCAGTGAGATAGATGGGATGGGATAATGGAAACATGACGCGTCTAGGTGACTGGGTCCCACGTCCGAATCTGTGTCGTTTCTTCTGTTGGCCCTACAACAGTAAAATTGTGAAAAACTCAGCCCACGTACGTAACTCTAGATTAAAAAGACAAAAAGATAGCTGAATGCAATTTTGGTTGCAATCGGAATAACACTATTTTATTATGCTCTTTTAATTAATACGGTCATTAGCATCTCATAAATCGCTATATGATATTTGAATGAGTCAAAATTGATGCACTCCAAATCTAATTACTGTAATTACATATCTTATATTATTAATTAACTATTCGCTTACTATGACATTTTTCTCCGCTTTATTTGAAGAAATTCCAAATCCAAAGCACTACCTAAGCATTGTAGAGATGCCCTTATATAGCAGATTGTGAAATGTAGCTTACGGATCATAATCCGGTGATGTCGGATTTGTGTTTAATGGCAGATTGTGAAATGTAGCTTAAGGATCATAATCCGGTGACGTCAGATTTGTCATTTCCATTAAACACAAGTCTTATTGGAGTAGGTCGGGTCATGGTAACCTTCATTTTCTCTCAATTTTAATGATAAATGCAATTTCCTATAGATAGAGTAGACAGATTGGTGTGAACCAGTCAAGTTGATAGTACAAAGTGTTTATTATATTTCGATGGCTTTGAAGTAGCAGGTTTAGGGGTTTTAATCAAGCTCTTAGCGTGGGTGAGGAGCCACACTAATTGCATTAAAAACGCATTAAGGAGGCTGCAAAGCAAAGCAAAACAAATCAAAGCAATAAATTTTCTGGTCCCCAAGTTGCTGAGAGCAAAATAGTCGTCGCTAAAACATGCAATGCAATTTGCATGAACATATACATACTGTACACATTAACATCAACAACATTGAATGCTTACACATGGAGACCACATAACATACGCAGCGGCTGCTCTCTCTCTCTCTCTCTCTCTCTCTCTCTCTCTCACATGCCGCTCTGCCAGCCATGGCCGCTGCTCTCGCTTCCACACTCAATTAAGCCTTAATTAATTGGTCAACTTAGCCGCTAAGTTTCATTTATTTTTATAATATTTATGACTGACAAAGATCAATTCAATCGAGTCATTGACTCTGTAAATTAAAATGGTTGATTTATGATCCCAAAGTTTACAATATTTGTTGCTTGCTTTCAGTTTCGCACTTGTTCTTCGGACTAATGTTTGTTTTATGAAACAATCTTATGACCCAAAAACAAGTTGTCACACGTGAGGTTGGGGACAATTTTATCAAGTTTGACTGCCTGCCGGCCATAATTTGTGAGTGAGCATAAAAGTTTAACATATGCACCCGTATGAAATTGTAACAATTTGGCTCCACCTTAAGTCGGTTATGAGAAAGTATGTTAAGTGATGATATGTCATGTGCCGGACTCAACTTTTTTCACTTACCTTGAATAAAGTAAAATCGCTTTCCTACCCATGTGCGACCAACTCACCGACAACTAAAGTTCATAACCGGCTTGTAAACGTCGTGAGTTATAAGTTGACAAGCTCAATTCAACAATCAACATCCATCTAATTTCTCATGTTGCACACAAAATGATTCATTACAAGTTTTTTCAGTGGAAAAAAAGAAAAAGATATGGGCCTAAAGAAGATTAATGACGATTCAGTTGGGCCATCTCCAATAAAGGGTTTTATCATCAACAATGGCTGGAAAAGGTGTAGCCCAATCTCAAAACAACACCACCAAGTCATTCTAGAGTAAGGATGTTATCTAAGGCCCTTAGATGAGGTCATATCTCTTAACCGTTGGATCAAACTAACTAATTTAATCCAACAGCTAACTAATTTGATCCAACGGTTAAGAAATAGAGCTTCATCTAAAGACCTTAGATAAGGCATTTACTATAGAATTCTAACAACATGAACACCACTGAACCCAAGTGTCGAGTTTTCAAGTTTGGTAGACATTTCAATGACGGGCATTGTAACATCTGATTCCCAAATCTTCCATTTTTAAACTGGCACAACACCAAAAAAATAAGGCCAGAGAAAATTGTTGGGTTTGGTGCAGGATTTGAAATTCCAGTTTGGGTTTTATTTTAGGCCATGGGCACCAGCTAAATGCTTGGGCTTGAAAAATATCCTTTACGAAAGAAAAGCAAAATTAAGGGGGCTTAACTTCACCATAACTTGATACTTTAATTATCAATACAACAAAGTATTACTATTAGTTAAAGAAATTACCCACCACCACTCGGAGCACAATTTAAAGTTTCACCACAGGATTTAAAAAACTCAGGACCGACATGTGATATATAATCCTAATATGGACAACAAAATTTTCTTAAATTTGCATCTTTTTTGTCCCCTGGTTGCTACATGCATGTAACATGTGCATGCAGGAGTGAGTGTATATCCTTAATGTGATTCTTTAAGTGCAATTATATATTTGTTGTTGGAATTTACTTGTTTTTCCTCTCTATTCTCTATATTGCAAGTGATCTAGAGAAGAAATGTTGTTTTTCTGCTAGTGTGTGGACCGTGGTGCTTGTGTGTGTATTCATTCTTAACCAACTTAGAAGACTGATAACACCCAGAAAAGAAAGGATAGAAAATTGAGATATATGATATTAATACTTATGCATATATTACACTATGTAGTATATTCTGAGACTAATATGGTTTCCTCATTTACTCTCCTCCCTTTTGGCTAAGAAATCTGTGTATTACGTGGTTAACATGGTTTCCGAGACAGAAACACATATTGGCTCCGTCTATGTTCTTAAGTAAACAAAATCTCTCCCATTTGATTCTTCAGCCTTAGTCATATTCTCATCAGTTTCTTAAGACATGGGGCATTCAGTAATACCTTCTTGTTCTTGATCTTGTGGTTCAACTAAATCTCCACAATTCTTTAAAGAAATCATTATGTATGTACAACTAAAAACTTCCATAGAATACAGTGGACCTTTGAGTAGTATACTCTTCATGGAAATACGCGTTAGATCCACAAATAATATACCGTTATTGTAATAAGTCTCATGGTTGAAAAATATGCCATGCTCCCATTCGCCACACTTAGAACGTCTAAGCCTCCCAAGAGGAAGAGGAAGAAGATATTGTTCTATATCTATTTTGTAATTTAGCACCCATTGTTTGTTATCATAATTATTTTTCAATCCCCATGTCTTCATATATTTATCTTTTGATGAAGAAAAATCCACTAGGGCCAAAGATCCCTTAAAATTAAGTGAAGAAAATTTCAGAAACTCTGCTTTTTCTCTAAACTCAAATTTCCACCCTCCAAAATACAACTATTCATGTATTTTCAAGACTCAAAATTTTTATTCCTCCAACCTTGCAGACTCACAATTTGAGTCCACAACTTTATTAAATTGTTTAAGAATGATTAACACATAATTTTTTTGTTTGTCGTTAATTTTTCTTGACATTATTTTTGTTTCAACCTTTGTGATTTAAGTTTGTGAACATTTTAACCTTAAAAAAATAAAATTCCAAAGCATAATAGAATTTCACTTAAAAATAAAAACAAGTAGAACCCATCTTTTGCAATAAATAAAAAATCACCCAGCTTTTTTCAGCCGTTGGATTCCAATGTCTTTCTCTCCTGAAGCTGCCATGTGTCGTGCAAAAGAGCTGCTGGCCAGACAGCTTCGCTGTCATGCAGGGCCCACCTCTTTTTCCTTTTCACATGGGCTGCAAAATAGAGCTTTGGGCTCCACACAAATTACCAGTCCATGAAAAAACTTGGACTGGAATTCCACCCCAAATTTTACCTTTCTCAAATTTCCACCCCCTAAAATACATGGGTTGGAGAAGAATTTTGGGCTCAAAACTGAAAATTTAGGTTTCCACCCAATGGTTGGAGATGGTCTAAGGCAACGGGATGAGGAGTCCAAAAGAAATCCTCTTTCTAGGAGTCAAAAGAAAGTATACATAGAAACATGAAAAATAAGTTGTTATCATCTCCATTAACCTAACCAATGCGTGTCTACATGTGCAGATGCCGACTTGGGGCTTAGATAGCATAGAGGAACTGAGGGTAACTCCCGCCATATATAATCCTAACTTTTTCATCACTCTCTCTGACCTGTAAATTGTAATAATGGACAACAAATTTTTCTTAAACTTGCATCTTTTTAAGCTTTTTTTTGTGTGGTCAAAGTGGACTTTCATTCGTAAGTAAGGGTTACAAATGAAGCCCAACATAGCAAAGGTCAAAAGGCCCAAAACAAACAAAACCCTAGCAACTAAAACAAAATAACAGAAGGCAGCTGCCATGAACATCCCTGCAACAGGAGAAGCAGCAAGCAGACAGCTACACACCAGGGCCAAAACAAAACAACAAACTTCCACTCCAACACAACAAACAACAACCCTCAACCCTAAATCCACTAGAACAAAGCCTTAAAATTGGAAAAGCATAAAACCAAAAAAACCCCAAAAACGAACTCCACTGCGACGCACTTCGCACCCATTGTACCCAAAATCGCATCCAAGGGAACAACAGCCATACATCAAAAGAAACTGAAGGCCAAAACCAGCACGTAGCCAGCAGAAACAACAAGAACCAATTCGTGGAAGGTGGTGGTGCGAGCACTCGAGTTGAAACCCTAATGTTGATATATATATATATATTTATACTTTGTCTTTCATAATTTGAATATCTTTACGCACCACTGTATTAATTTGCAAATCATTGTGAGCTACCACATCATGGTCCAATAAATAATATACATAAATTTGAACATACCATACAATAAAGATTAAATTAAGAACATTTTCAATGGTATGTTTACTAATTCATAATCAGATTAGATTAGGAGGGAATTGACTTGAGGATGAATTGAATTGAGGAGAGTTAGAATTCGGATTCCTATTGAAGTTGTTTACTAAACCATATGGAATTGGAATAAGAGTGGTACTAATTCCTTATAAGTTGTTTACTAAATTCCCATAAATTGGAATTGAAACTAAATTGATTACTAAAATGTCCTCCTTGTTGGGTTAAAGTATATGGTAAATTTAGAATTTTAAAAATCGTGTGAGGATATAATGAGTAAAAAGGATGAATTCATAATGGATTAATTTTCTAGAAATTAGAATACCACTCCAATTCCTCCAAAACCATGGGTTGAATTCCTAATTTTATGTGGGTCCCACGCCCATTTTAATTCCTCCATGTAAAGTAAACATATGAGTATACGTAAAATGAAGGAATTCAACTCCTTATTTGATTCCAATTACGGATTAGTAAACACGCCACAATAGTAATAGCAAATGAAACTCTTAAAATTAAAGTTTGTTGATTTATGTAGCAATTTGAAAAGATTTGTTTGTTATTGTCACACACCTTTACTTTTTACCATGACTAGAAAGTCTAAAATTGACCCCAAAAATGAAAAAAAATGTCACATCACATGTAACAATCAAAGTAAGGTTCTGACTATTTTTTTTTCCCAGTACAAATCATATGAACTTAAGCTATAAGCTCATCCTATAAGCATTGGGCCTATCCTATAAGCTATAAACTCAACAGTGAGGAGTTTGGTTCAGCCTTTGGGTCATCATAGTCAATTTTGGGGCCAACCCCAATTAAATCATGTCCCCCAAACGTGGCCCTAATTTCTGCAAAACATAGTCATCATTGAAATCTGAAAAACCAGCAGCATTGTTTTGCAATTAGGTTTAACTACCCAACATTATTTAAACCAAACTTATTAGGTTGCCCAGACTTTTCATTCTCATGTCTCACACAAATTGTTTCTTTTTCTTTTTGATTGGTTTTTTATTTATTTATTTAATGTCATTGCAATGTCATATCAAACCTTCCCAATGAAGCGTTACTTAAAACATGCATTTGAGATGATATCATATCATATGATTAGCAGTCCAGTCAGCTTAAGAAAATGGAAGTAATTATCTGAAATGATTGATGGTAATTCTGTTTGGTTTATGCGCATAATCAATACTATCGTTGTTGGTAATAAAGTTGATCTTTTTCTTTCATTTGGTTTGCGTTTGGTTAGATTGAGACGTCTTGCCAAAGTCCTTGACATACGACCTTAGCGACATTAATCACCATTTCTAACCTCCAAACCCAGTCCAAAGGGTATAATTTGGGTAAATTTTTACGTGTAACTCAATATCTCTTCACATGATATTACTAATTCACTCAAATCATAACACACAGTGAGCAACGAGTTTATATTTTAAAATTTGATGTTAACAGATATACATGTGTTATAACATAAGTGAATTGATAAGTCAAATTTCTCGTATCTTTCGCATTGTCAATGATGTACTTAATTCCGACCCAAGTTGGGTCACTTCAACTTTCAAGTTCAACTTTAACCTGCCAACCCTAACTGTGTAGCAATGACTTTGGGCAGTAACTAATGATAATAATACTTAATTACTAAAGTAATGTCCTCCTAACTTTGATTTCAATGCCATCTTAATGAGTTTGTTTCGTCAGATGTGGCATGTGAAACTCTTAACCATAATTAAAAGACGACCTTCTCTCTCTCTCTCTCTCTCTCTCTCTCTCTATATATATAATATGACTTTTCACTGGCTTTGTTCGATCAACATCTTCATTTGAATCATTTCTCTTTTTATATTCAAAATAAAATTAAATAAAAAGAGCCCTTCTTCTTGTTTTGATCATGAGGGGTTCATTAGCCTTTAAGCAACGGTGTTGCGAAGAACATAAAGCATTATTTGTTAGCGCATTCTTAGCACCACACCATAAAGGCAAAATTGGCAAAGCATGCCACCTTAAAAAAACGTAGTTAATCAGTTAAAGAAAAACATTACGCAATTGCCCAACTGAGCAAATCAGAATCAGATCCATGCACCAATAAAAATATATATGTGGATTGTGAATCTTCCAACCTCTTACTATTTCAAACTTAATTAATTTCAAAGATTAATCAAAGGAGATACTCCTTCTTTCTGGCGGATCACAATTTGACATAGATGCAAAAATAATTTATCAAAAACACAAAAAGAAAAACTTCTGCTCACATGTCACACTGCTATTAGCAAGAACGTAGGAACGTCTTTTTTTTTTTTTTTTTTGGGATAAAAAACGTAGGAACTCATACTTACATAATAAGGATGGAAGAAATAATATGTATGAATATTAGGAAATTGACCCATGACCATATGTCATACTTCATTTCATGAGCTTGACCTTTCAGAACAAGTGGAAAAAATGTAATAGGGTTTAAGGGATTGTAGGTTCAAATCTATCATATGCCAAACAGAGCCCTAGCTAGTAGGCCCATTTGCGTTATTGTGTCAGCATCCAAACAGAACCATGTGCCTTTTCTTAAATAATTGCAAGGAAGTCTTGCAGATTTGACATATTTTGTTCTCGACTTCTCATCAAATTGTTGAGGGTTGATTGATGACCCTCTTGCAAACTTGAAATGTGCACAAAATTGATGACCTAAAAGCACCAGCAACTGGTAATATTTGTATACAAAACTGATTGTTGCAGCAACAAACTGTCATCATTTGATTATGCTTTCCTGCTTCTTCAAGCAAAACTTCTGGGGTCATTTTGGTTGGTTCAGTAGGCAACAAAAGGGCAAAACCCGAAAACCCGAAAATAATAATGAAAGAAAGAAACCATAAGAAATCTCAAATTCCAGTACTCATTTCAGAATTTTGCTACTACAAATGAACTGCAAAAAGAATTCCCTTGCAAGGGAAGATAAAAGGAAAATGAATGCTGAAGGAGACAACACAGACTCAACTTCTAAAAACCTTAAAAGAACTACTAGCCATCATCATCACTACATCTAAAGTCTACCATTAAACTTGCATCTCTCTACCCCCCCTTTTTTTTTTTCAGGTCTCTCCTCTACTAGCTAAATATATGGTCATCTAATTTGCTCCTATTTCCCCCCCCCATTCCATCCCTGTACAAAAAACCAATGAACAAAGAAATGAAATGACACTAAGACAAATAACATAACAGAGGAAGAGAGAAGGAAACTATGTTTCCAACTAGGAATATTATCCTCTACATCCTCCCTCGCATCACATGTAATCCATGGAGATGCTGCTGTTAGTATTCGGAATGAGTTCGGGAGTTTCGCTCATAGCTGTTGCAGTCTCTCCAAAAACAACCAACTCGCCACCCTTGGTTCTCATCTCAAGAACCTTCTTATGGGAATTGGAGTGCAAGGATGGAACAAAAGTAGGACTGGCAGCAGGCCGGTACTCAGGAAAGAGCCGGCCTGACTTGTAGCGGACGCCACAGGCATTGCATAGGGTTTTTGGTCCCATTGGGCCTGCCCTCCACTGGGGTGTCTTAGTAATCTCACAATGCAAGCATTTTCTCACTGCTGCCTGTGTAGGACCGGAATTTTGATTCCCCTCCAAAGGAGCCAGGGGAAGCGACACCTTGAGCTTCTTCTTCTTCTTCAGCTCCCCAGAAGCTTGTTTTGGTATCTTGATCACAGGACGAGACTCTGCAAAATTCTCAGAATCAGAAGGGACCTTTGGGGCAAGGAATGGCTGAGCCTGTGGGCCCTCTGCCTCAGTAACAGAGGAAGCAGGGGAAATGAGTTGAATTGCGGGGCGAGGGTTGAAGGTGGCCGGGCGTGGACGCTTGCTGCGAGCACGTCCACGCTTACCGGGAGCAGCGACCGGTCCAGGACTTTGTGGCACATTCTTGTCACCAGAGCAAGAGCTACTGCTATCAAGCACAGAAATTGGGCTGGAGGTCTGGAACTGGTGGTGGGATGTGTCCTTGTTGATGAAGGAGTCTGGTTTGTTGATGGTGAGGCTTCCACCAGAGAAGGAATCCTCAACAAAGTTCGACAGCCATTCCAATTGAACTATGTCTTCAATCTGTGACAACAAAGAAATGAAATTCAGGCCAATTAAGTTCCCAATTCAAGTTCGAATTTCAAATGAAACATTTTTGTCTCTACCCAAATTCAAATTTGATTAACAGATAATAGTAGTTGACCTCCAGTTCAAGAAGAAGAAGAGAAAAAAAACCCCAACAGCTCTTTGACATGTCATATGTACATGAAGAGTATTGACCGCAAAACCCGCTCTTTGAAATTTGAGTGTACTCATCACATGACATGTCACATGTACATGAAGAGTATTGACCGCAAAACCCGCTCTTTGAAATTTGAGTGTACTCATCACATGACATGTCACATGTCACGCCCATTTCAATTTTTCACCGCGCAATTATGAAATGAAACTATTCAAACTGTTGATGAAACCCCCCCCACCCCACCGACATACTAAACGACGGCGTTACGTGGTCAAATGACTAAAATACCCTAAAAACTGTTTTTACCACATCCAATCATTCACGAACAACACTATCCTCTCAGCACCACCCACCCACCACATGCGGCACCAGAGGACCATGCCCACCTTTACGCGGGCTTGCCAGCCTGGCACGTCAATTCTAATTTTACGAAAATCATGTAAAATCAAAATAAAAAATAAAAACTGTCCTAATTTCAACTTATGACGTCATCGTCACATTCATTTCACGCAAATCCCGTGAAACCGACACTGCTAAATGCCACGGAAGCACCGAGAGAGATAGCGAGAGGGAGGGAGTGTGACTCACCGGAACGGAGAGCTCGGCGGAGAGGTCGGAGGCGGAGTTGCCGGCTGAGAAAACGGCGTCGTTGGGAGCCGGGAGCGAGCCGGACTGGTTGGGCCAGAGGGAGTTGTTGTTAAACGCAGCGTTACAGTCAGGGGCGGAGCCCAGTCCGGACTCGACGTCGTCGTTTGGGAAGTCGAGGAGGTCGTCGATGGTGTCAAAGAAGCTCCCGCAGTCTATCTCGTCGATGAAGTTTCCGATCATTGTCTCTGAAAAATTGTCCTGAGATAAAAAAATAAGAACGAAAAGCCAAAAATCAGCGACAAAATCACTTCGTAGAATTTGAATTTGAAGTTATAATTTTTATAGGCAATGTGGCGCATAAAGCGCGTGGCGCATTTTAGCAGCGATACGCAATTAAACGCAAAGGTTCTTCCGGTGCCACTTTACTTATTTCACACTGATGACTTCAATTTCTGGAAGAAAAAAATAACGAAAATTAAAAAGAGGCGAAAATCAAGGTGAATTTGGAGCTTTCAGTAAAGTTACACCACACATGGCGTAGGGTAGCGCCAGCTGGTACCAACTCAAACTCCGAATTTTGCTTTTTGTTGTTTTTCTTTTCTTGAAAACCAAGATAAGGAATTTTTGGCTGAAAAAAGGAAATAAAAAGAGAGAGAAAATTGAACGAGAGGAAGCGGAGGCAGAGAGCAGAAACCAGTTCAAAATGCGTTCAATTTCTGAAGTGAATGCGAACGAAAAACGAATAAAATTCATTTGTTTAATTTGAAAATTAGTGAGAGGAGGAGTAAAATATCAACGAGTGTTTTCCGTCATTTTCTGAGAAACCAAACAGCGAATTCAAAAGAGGGGTGTGAAACTAGGGAAAATGGAGCGCATCCATTGCCGACGCTACTGAAACTGTGAAATTTGTAGAGAGAGAGTGGAGAAATGCAGAGCCAAACCTGTTGAGTTTTGGTTTTGAACTCAAATTCACTCCCGCCTAAACAAAAACTCAGAGGAAACGAAACCAAAGCAGCAGAGACCAAAATTTGCAGCCAAAATCCAAACGAAGCCCTAAACTGCCAAAACCCTATTCCTGGTTGAATATAAGGAACGGAGAAAGAAGAGAGAGAGAATGGGTTTTGAATGAAGAAGTGAATTGAGTTTTGAAAGGAGAGAGAGAGAGAAGGAAAGGGCTAAAAAGGAAGAAGAAAGAGAGTGATGTTGTGTAAAATGGTAGGTGAGCATCCTCCTTCATTGCTAGCTGTCTTTTACTATCGTCATCTTCAAGCCTCCCCACGGGCCCCACACCTCCCTCTCCTCTCCCCTCCCACCGCTCTCTCACACTTTTTTTCCCCTTTTCCATTTTTAAAATTTTCACCGCGAAAATGCAAGAAAATATAAATTAAAAAAACCAGAGCAAAACAAAGCAAATCAAAAGCCCAAAAAATACTAAATAAAAATTAAAAAAATGGAGGTGGGGTTTTGGTCTTACTTTTTCGCTTTCAGCTTCTCGGGCTCTCTGCTTATCGCTTGCTCGCTCTCTGTTTCTCTGAGCGACTGAGACAAGAGATTACTTATAGAAGCCTCTCTGCGCCTTTTGTCAGCCTTTAACCGCCGTTTCTTTTTACCTTTTACTGCTCTTATTTTTCACCCACCCCCTCCTCCACAAAGTGTTTCTTTAACGGAATTCCAGCCCTCCGTTTTCCCTCAAAACAGCGACTTCCTTGTCCCTTTCTTACACGCCTAAACGCGTTACTCCGTTATCCTTATCCCCTCCCCTACCCTCCCCGTTACGCGTAAAAGTTTGAATATTACTGCCCGCCCAACATGGCAACGTATTTAAATTTTAAAATTAGTCGGTCTTTTTTGGCAGTATATCCATCACAACACATGCTTGCCTTTTTCTTTTTTTCTTGTTTTTTATTCCTTTTTTATTTATTTATTTATGGATGTGGTTTTGGTTTTCCTTCTATGCCATAAATGGTTTATTATTACCAGCTGTTTTTTATTTATTTCCAACCAAAGCTTTACCAGGAACCTTCTCAGAGGTGAGAGATTTCAATGGGAACACTATTTATTACATTTTTGTATGTGGACAAATTCCTGGATTTTCCTTTCCTTATATTTACCGAGGTCGAGATGCTATTTTCTCATGCTTGGTAAACTAATTAAAATTGCCACATTTGTTAAACTTGTCTTACTAACAATAATGGGGATGTGATTTGGTTGTCAATAATTGCTATGTAATTACATATGTCCTGATTTAGTAATAAGTTACGATAAGGTTGTACAAGTACGATAAGGTTAGAGTAGATGTGCTGCGAGAGAGCGATTGAGTTTACTAATCGTGGGAGTTGATTTAGGTAATGAAGATATATATGGCAAGTGCTAAAGGGAAAGAGAGCACCAGAGGTGGGGTAGGGTCACGTGACTCTGTCTCGGGATTCATCTTTCCTTGCTTACACTCACTGCTTTGGTCTACTTGGACTTATCATTGCATGCCACGTTTCACGCTCTAACTTTGCTCAGACGAAAGCTTCGTCATCCCGTTGGATTTCTTTCTTTTTTTACACCTTCCAACCAGTCGTGACCGCGAGATATTTTTGATGGGCGGTGGGGCCACGAGCACAAGCTTTGTGGGGCCCTGCATCACAGCCGTACAATATATAGTTGGCGACTAAATGTGATGAGGGACTTTTGTGGGCCATAGCATGCTTGTGTGGGAGTGTTTTTAGTCCAAAAATCAGTGCATAATTTTGGAGAATTATTATATTCACTCCAAATACCGTCGGTTCTAAAAAATGTTCTCTGCACACCCACCCCTGGCCCCTTTTTTTGGTTTTTTTTTTTTCAGATTACCCAACTTATTGCATAAGTGGGTATGAAGCTCACTTTAAGGAGTTCAAAAAGATATTACAAATATTCACATAATGAATTGAATCTTAATGGTTTACACGACGAGTTACTACAATAAACGAACTCTAATTTATTATTGAAGTTGCTTAGAATTATTCACATTAGAGGTTTCAAAACACCTCACATATATGTTCACCTCGTGTCAAAATCTACCCTTTTCTTCCCATTAAATTGCTTGTTATTGTCAGATTATAAGTGAATGGGATTGACACCATCCAAATTTCATCATATGATTCATATCCACCATATCCTCAACTATTACCCAAAACTAGAAAAATGTTGCATTTTAATGCATCACCTTTCAAGACCCAAATTGATGCAATTCCTGCATGAAGGTGACACCGTACCCAAAAAACTATATATCTATACGTACAAGTACAACTACAAGGCAATAAAAAATTTGGTGCAACTCGGTAATTTAGGGTCCCTCTTTCGGTAGAACAAAGAGTGAATGATTAGTTTTAGTGCTTTTAATTTTTGACACATAGCTTTAGTGTAGGTCCACGCGGGTTGAAATACTGGGGGCCACTCTCACCAATCATGGCGGTAATGGTATGAATTACTTGTCCGCTACCATAGAATTCGTATGCTACAAATATTTAACGACTGATGTTAACATTTTTCGTAACTTATCGTATTGTATGTCGATAAATTAACACTGAAAATCGCAAAAATGGTGAGAGATAATGGTAAATGCCTAAATGGAATTACAACATGGACTTTATGCAAAGTGGGTAATCACCAGCTGTCATTTCTAACATCCTATTACTTTAGGATGATACCCTCAAATCTCCACTACCTAACGCCATTCGAGCTTTCTGGTCAAAATCAAAGAACAAAAAAATAAACCTATAGTGTGCTCGAATTAGGAAAGTGTACCAGCAAATCAATGTATTAATGTGGAAATTAATTAAAAAAATAATTTCATAAAAAAGTGAGAGAAAGGTTAATAAAAGTGACTTCACAGCTGAAGCGTGTCTCATTTGGGCCTCTTGGCAATGATGGGCTTTCTTCTGCTTTCTCTTTTTTATTTATTTATTTAAATTTTTATAACTAACTTGAGCCCTACTCTTTGCATCAATCCCTTCTAAAATACTCTGCCAAAATTTAAAAAATAAATAAGTAAAATTTTTAAAAAAGAAGAAAGAGGACCCTTTTATTCTTTTATGATTAACTTGGGTTACACTCTTTGTATCACTTCCTTCTAAAAGACTTTTCCATATTCAGGAAAAAAGGGGAATTTGGTTAAAAACCCATATGGACTTTTAGCCAGTCAAGGTTTAGGCTTCTTCCACCATATTGAAGACTAGTGGGGTAAGTGACATAACAAAATATTAGGTTCATTTGCATATAAAATTGATGTCATAATTAATTTATCAACCAGTTTTAAAAGAATAGAAAAAAAAACCCTTTTGGACTTGGTACAAATTAATATATCTAGAGTCATGTTTTGAGAATATACGAAATCTTCCTGATATGCTTTTTGGGAGGAGGAGGGGGTGGGAAGATTTCTTAATTAGTGTTAAATCAATGCAAGGACGTCCAAAGGACAATTATTTAGTAGGGTGATCACCCTCAACCAAGAAAGAATTATTTCTTCCCTTCAAAGATAAGGAAACTAGGGATTTTTATGGTACGTACCATTCTTTACACAAATATATAAGTATATATAAATATTATGCTATAAATAATAGAAGCACCGACGAAATGCATTATATAACTTAAGGCAACGTGCATGCAAATGGCGATAGATTAGTGCCCCCATTAATTATGCATTTTGTATCCATTTAATCCCCAGCACGACGTCGTTGGGTGGACCAATTAGTGGAAGTAACATCTCTATCTCTCTGTGTCGAAATTACTAATCTAGAGAACATCAAATTAAATTGCACCATGAGTATCTGTCGCTGTATTATCATAAAATAAAATTCAAATCAATTTTAATAAATAAAAGCAAATCACACTCTATTAGTTGCTCTCTCTGCAATCGACAATGTGTCGGTAAGAAAAATGCTGAGGGAAAGTTCACATCTGCCGCTGTGCACATGCCATTGCAACCCTCTACTAACCGTGCATAATGCCAATTTTTAAATGCCACGAATATCATAATAAACTCAAGTCATTGTAGCTTTGATTAGCAACAAATTCCTCGCGCTTAGTTCTAATTCTTATACATTCCCGGCTTCATTGATTTCTCAATCAGCAAACCTTACGAATTACTTTAAATACATCGAATTCGACTATGATAGACACAAAACGAGACCCTATGTTATTTGGTAAGCATCTCGTGTATTTTTTTATTAAGGTCGAACCGATTCGTGGGGCACATAACATAATTTCTTTTTAATTATGTCATGAAATCGGTTTAATTAAAAAATAATTAATTCACTGTGTAGTTGGTCATTCACTGTCTCTAAACAGGGGCAAGTCGTACTCAGAAGTATAACATTTTTCTTCCAGAAGGTGCATATTACGCGCCAACAAAACAGTTTTTTTATGCTAATTGTTAGTTGTCATGTATCCATGGAGTTGATTAGTAGAAAAGACCGCGTAACCTTCCAAAGACAAATTTACCCATCCCTTCTCCATCTTCGCATTCCTGATACACGGGCATTCACGTAAATCGACATCACAGTCTCTGACGTGGCGGTACCCGGCGCGACAGGCGGGGGGAAGTCATAATGTCCAAAATGTCATATGCAACGTGCGTGCGAGCATGTAAAAGACCCCATGTTAGAGCGGGGCCCGCCTTCACGATCCACCGTCAACGCGTAGATGACGTGGCCTCCGTAGATTGACTGCATAAGGTGGAACCCACACAGCGAATCAACCGCTCACTGCCAGCTTGGATATGGCAAGTGCTAAAGGGAAAGAGAGCACCAGAGGTGGGGTAGGGTCACGTGACTCTGTCTCGGGATTCATCTTTCCTTGCTTACACTCACTGCTTTGGTCTACTTGGACTTATCATTGCATGCCACGTTTCACGCTCTAACTTTGCTCAGACGAAAGCTTCGTCATCCCGTTGGATTTCTTTCTTTTTTTACACCTTCCAACCAGTCGTGACCGCGAGATATTTTTGATGGGCGGTGGGGCCACGAGCACAAGCTTTGTGGGGCCCTGCATCACAGCCGTACAATATATAGTTGGCGACTAAATGTGATGAGGGACTTTTGTGGGCCATAGCATGCTTGTGTGGGAGTGTTTTTAGTCCAAAAATCAGTGCATAATTTTGGAGAATTATTATATTCACTCCAAATACCGTCGGTTCTAAAAAATGTTCTCTGCACACCCACCCCTGGCCCCTTTTTTTGGTTTTTTTTTTT